>LQNS02278161.1:2506902-2531782 GCA_001587735.2 Parhyale hawaiensis
CATTCATATCATTTTTCATTTCAACCCTACGTAACTTTTAAACTAAACATTTTCGGACATGCCTTTATGGAGTTAAATATGCTTATATAATTGTAAAGAACATTTGGTTAAATTTTGTTCAAAGAATTCTGGGACACCCTGTATAGTATGCATTCGTAGATGGAGTAGTCACAACGCAATAGTCATATTTGGACACGTTATAAGGAATCTATAGCGTTTTCTCTTATTAAAGAAGAGCAGGTCAAGGTTACGCGGCAATACTTGATAATATTTTACACAGAAAATCAGTCCCACGTAAAAACAGGGGCTCCTATTACATACAGATTCACATGTAAACAAAAACTGCTGTCGGAGAGCGCATACCTCCACCAAGCAACGCAATGGTAAAGCAGAGAGTGATAGACAAATGGATAGAGTGCCAAACGGTCAGTCAGATCATCACTAATATTTACCTCCGTCGAAGATGTTATGTTTTTGTCGCGTTTGTCTGTCTTTTTGCCTGTCACCAAGATTACTCAAAAACTAATGAACGGATCTTTATCAAATATACAGGGATTGCTAGGCATGTTAACAGTAACAGATTATTAACTTTTGGTGGAAATTTGTTCATCTGTCTGATTGTTGGTTCGTCTGCCTATTTTTCCTTAAGGCCATAACTCAAAAAGTTATGGACAGATATGCATTTAATTTATATCAGTTGGTTGGTATCTTAGAAAAAGTAAATGACCAAATTTTTGGCATGATATGTTAGTTCGTTCGTCGCTATGTTTGATTTTATGCTTGCTAGTACAAGAACTAAGAAAATTATGAATGAATCTTAATGAAATTTATAGGAGTTGTTAGTATTATTGAAGGATGTATATGATTGAATTTTGGTGATGATCGGTTGATCCGTTCGTATATTTGACTTATTTTTGTAATACTGTTTGTTAGCAGCATAACTCAAAAAATTGAGAACGTATCATCATGAAAATTACAAGAATTGTTAATACCATCAAAACACACAAATAATCAGATTTTGGTGTTGATACAAAGAAAATAATAGTTTCAGAACTAATTTGAATTTTTCGTTAGCGTTGCCTTGCTTGGCAGAGGCATGCGCTCTCATAGGGCTCTCTAGTTAATCATATATTCCTAGCGACATACCCAACAGTTCCTGTAGCTTTCATGGAAATCCGTCTAGAATTTATAGAACTACGTTATTAACAGACAGAGAGATAAACAAACTGGTAATATCATCCCTTCTCTAGCGGAAGTAATTATTAAAAATGTATTCGCGAAATGACTCTAGCGTCTCTCCTATGACAGTCGTATTATATGTTCATTAAAAATTGTACTTTCACACTATGATGGCAAGTGGCTTCGTTCAATGGGTTTTTATTCTTCCTATCTCTTGCAGTTTTCTTGTACAGTTTATTTGTGATGTCGGTGCTGCGCACAGCCTTGTTCTACGTGCTGTGTATTCGTGCGTCTCAGCGGCTGCACTGCAACATGTTCACTGCCTTGCTGAGGGCTCCCGTCCGCTTCTTTGACACCCGACCCTCAGGTACTGTTTGGGGCTCCCATCCGCTTCTTCGCCCCCCGACCCTCAGGTACTGTTTGGGGTTCCCATCCGCTTCTTCGACACCCAACCCTCAGGTACTGTTTGGGGCTCCCGTCCGCTTCTTCGACACCCGACCCTCAGGTACTGTTTGGGGCTCCCGCCCGCTTCTTTGACACCCGGCCCTCAGGTACTGTTTGGGGCGCTAGTCCGCTTCTTCGACACCCGACCCTCAGGTACTGTTTGGGGCTCCCGCCCGCTTCTTCGACAACCGACCCTCAGGTGCTGTTTGAGGCTCCCGCCCGCTTCTTTGACACCCGACCCTCAGGTACTGTTTGGGGCTCCCGCCCGCTTCTTCGACACCCGACCCTCAGGTACTGTTTGGGGCTCCCGCCCGCTTCTTCGACACCCGACCCTCAGGTACGGTTTGGGGCTCCCCTCCGCTTCTTCGACACCCGACCCTCAGGTACTGTTTGGGGCTCCCGTCCGCTTCTTCGACACCCGACCCTCAGGTACTGTTTGGAGCTCGCCTCCGCTTCTTCGACACCTGACCCTCAGGTACTGTTTGGAGCTCGCCTCCGCATTTTCGACACCCGACCCTCAGGTACTGTTTGGAGCTCCCCTCCGCTTCTTCGACACCCGACCCTCAGGTACTGTTTGGGGCTCCCCTCCGCTTCTTCGACACCCGACCCTCAGGTACTGTTTGGGGCTCCCCTCCGCTTCTTCGACACCCGACCCTCAGGCACTGTTTAAGGTTTCAATCCACTTTTTAAATCCACTGTCTACAAGCTGTTGAAAAGTTATTTTCCCTAACCTGTATTTTTCTCCGCTGCTTCCAGATGATCACTACAGCATATCCTAGAATATTATTTTGCTTCTGCCAGCGACGTTATGTTTTTATCGAGTTTGTATATTTGTCTGTATTCCTGTCCATCTATCACCAAGACAACTCAAAACATTATGGATTAATCTGTACAAAAATTAATAAAATTTCGGGACATATCAGGAGGAACAGCTGATTTACTTTTGGTGGAGATCCATTCAACAGTTTATTTGTTCGTGTTTCTGTCTCTTTTTCTGTGATAAAACTCAAAAAAATGTCAATGGGCTTTCAAAAGAGGCGCATGTTACTAGAAGCGAATGACCATATGTTTGTGATGATCGGCTTGTTCCTACATTTATTATCTCTTTGATTTTATAGCTGCCCGCACCATAACTGAAAAAGAATGAACGGGTCTTCATGACATTTGACGGACGTGTTAAACAGGTTAAAGGACACAAATGAAGAAGTTTTGATGATCAGCCGTTTGTGCGACTTACTAATGTTTGTTATGTTTTCCAGAATACCAATCAAAAAGTTATGGATGGATGGTTATAAAAATCGTAGTAATTGTTAGAAAAGTTAAAAGACACAAATGGCCAAATATTAATGATTATTGTCTTGTCCGTTTGCCAATGTGAGTTCTACTATGTGTTTGTATTTGTCAGGATATAACTGAAAACTTGCGGACTAATGTCCAAGAGAATTGAAGCAGTTATTTTTAATCTTAAGTGTGCAATTGACCCAAATTTTTTATGATGATAATAATAATGGAGTGCTGGTTTCATACCGGACCAATTTGATTTTTCGTGAACATTGTAGTGCTCGTCGAAGGGATGCACTCTTTTAATCCCTATTTTTAATCATTTTGATCTCATATAAATTTTCATTAAATAGATAGTTCTGACAGATATCAGGAACAAGCAAACTTTAACTTTTGTTAGAATTTTGAGGATGCAGTATTTGCTATTTTTCAAAATATTGCCGAGTCAACTATGCATAATTTTGCAGGCAAAATGTCTGCAATATCAAATTTGTATATAAATTTACTCTCGTGATCACAACAGCTTATTATTTTTGAACTAGTTCACGACAGACTTTTAGTCAGGTTTAGTTTTTGAAGTGAGTAGGCATTGATCTTTGTCTTGCGGCTGAGTCTGCTATTAAAAGGGTGCGGAGAAAAGAGCTCCACGCCGACATTTGCCAATCAGATAATTAAATATCCTCTCGTGAACAGAATACGAAAATTTGGGTCAGCTGGATGATGAAGCTCCGATTTTGTCAACGCTGAGTGGCTTAGCTGAGTCGCATCTTCCATGTGAATGTGGAGCTCAAATTTCTATACAGGAAATGATTCCAGGAATATCTACTGCTGAGAATATTCTCAGAAACCGAAGGTCTTGAAATCCAACAAATGAAAATTATTTTACTGTTGCACAAACAATCCTGGTTACAGACTTGGGTGGGAAAAAACATCTTCGTGTAAGAAAGCGAATAAATTGTATTATTTATTATTTAACTCAATATGAAGTTTAATTTATGCTTCATCATTGATGTTGCAGGACAAATTTTGAACAGGTTTTCAAAGGACATTGGAATCATGGACGACTTCTTGCCGACAGCATTACTAGATTTCCTCAATGTAAGTTCTAGTGACCGAAAAAGAGTCCAGTTTTTCTAACCTTTGGCAGTCACCAGGTCTCACCACCCGTTCGTGGGAGGGTACTCAGTTCTCACTACTGGCCTACTTTGGTGACGTCACTATAATTTGTATCAGATTTATCGAACTAAGACCGGTATTGAACTACCACCCTCATCCACTAATGATGTATTTCCCTCCGAGAACAGGCTTGTTTTCTCCTTGGCCTCAATTGCCCAAATATGAGGTTTTTCAAAGCACAGAGCGTTTGATTCAGTTAAAATATTTGCTAAGTAAATCAAAAGTATTTTCGCCTTCTTGGATCATGTCTCAGCGATGACTTATCTCTTTGGAATTTTGTTTAAAGAAAAGATATTTTTATTACCTACATTAAAGGAAGTTTACTAAGCTGTGATATTATAGAATTAAGGAATTACATTTCTGCCGTTCGAATTGAAAATTTTCCGCTGTTCAATTTGGATTTGACAAGAATCAACAGATTTTCAGTGTGCTGAAAGCTTATTAATGACTCCATATCTATGATAGGTAATCAAATATTTGTTTCAATATCCGTAGAGTTCTATTCAGAATAATTGCTATGTTCACCGTATATTATAGCAGTAGTTTGAGTACATTTAATTGATCACCCATAAATATGCCTGAATTATTATTCCAACATTTAAACTAACGCACACGGGCAGTTTTTCCTGGAATTTATGGCGACGGTGGCAGTAATCTCCTCAGTGTCGCCATGGCTACTGCTGCCTTTCCTCGCCATGGCGGGCGTCAGTGTAGATTGTTGGCGCTATTACCAGTCTTCCTGCGCTGACATCAAGCTGCTGGAGGCGTCAGGTGAGTCTAAGCTTACTAGTAGCTTATACCGTACTGAAACGACGGAAAAATAATCGTTTCCTTAAAATAGAACTGTGTACTTTACTCTGCTGCCTAGCTACCTTGATATTGATGATTCCTTGGATGACGTTCGAATGGTGTTGAGCACACCGACCGTCTTGTGCATAGGTGATGCTGCAGTCCGTGACCGGCAAAGGGCTGTAGTGAGTTATCCCCTAATTGCTCGTAGCCGCGTACAACTGGTTTGTCTGGCACTTACTGTAGGTATGCGTCCAGTGAGTTTTTAAGCGTTATAGTTTCAGTGCAGGCAGCGTTTTGAATGTGACGTGGCATTTAATTGAACAACCTCATACCCCGGACAGTGAAACTATGAGAATCGTGTCTTTGAAAGACACATGGACGAAAACACTCGTTCGTAGAAAATAAATCGGTGTCCAAGCGTATTTTTCTCGTAACTCTAGCATCATAGGCACAGTACGAGTATATGTCATGGGGTGAAGTTAACGGTGTGTACCAGAAAACAATATTTTGAGGCACGTTATCTATTACAGACTTGTATATATTACTATGGATGTTACTGTGTTTTGCATGCTTAATGAAATCTGATTGGAGGATACCAACTTCCTGCTTTTTTTTTTGGAAACTCAAATAAACTTTATCTAATTTCCTTTTTTTGTGTGGAGTGCCTCATCTCTTTGATTAAACTCTTTCGAGTCCAAGTCGTCCAGTAGGTAGCTAACCTGAAGAGGCTTGTAGCACGTTTAACTTATTGTGTCCATTGTTTTGCTTTCGGTATTGATTCTCTGCAAAAAGTTAGAAGCTCCAGAGGTTTTGATTTAGTCCCAATTTTGAATTCTTTGTAAAAATTTCATTAGTGACTCTTGCTAAGTACCAGCAGATATTCTCCTTTGTTAATATCATAGCAGGAGCAATGTTATTGATACAAAAATTTGAAGCAAAATCTAAACCGCTAATTCTCCAAACGAAATACAGCCATCTCGTTCGCTATGGAAGTTGAATGTATTCAAGGAAAGCTCATCTGCTGGCTGAAACCTCTTCTTAAAGTCAATACTAATGTTTTTATTATTGTGTATGTCTGCTGCTCAGCACGCAGTCCCGTGTTGTCGCACACACGGGCGGTGCTGGCGGGCCTGCCAACCGTACGAGCGGCTGGTGGAGAGCAGGCTGCTGTGCAGCGCTTCTTTGACCTGCAGGTGAGGTGTGCAGAGCAGGCTGCTGTGCAACGCCCCTTGACTTGCAAGACTAGAGTGGCATCCTGCTCTATTATGATTATCTGACTTTCCTGTCCTAGTCATCAAAAGTATCCACTTTACAATAATACACACTTGTCGGTTGGCTGCTATCGTGCTTGCTTGCATTTTTCCTCCCTGTTTTTATGGGGTATTTAATATATCTGCGACAAAACCTGTACTGCAGACAACGACAATGAAAAGATTTATGATAAAATAATCGCTTTAATTTCTAACGACTGTGTACTCTAGTATACATGTTATAGTAATCACACTCTCTGACTTTTAATGATAATCATTCATTCTCCCTGGCTATTATAAGAACAAACTGAGAAACTGTATATTCTAACTCCATTTTGGGTTAAGTGCACCAGGTCTTATCCTTTTTCTTATAGTATTAATTTGCTTTACCGAGCTATCAATAACAGTCTAATGAATTGCATACTCTTACTCTACTTTAATTATTAGTCAATCAAGTTATATAGTTTTACATCTAGTAGTTATTCATCTCACCTAGCTATAAATGATATACTTCATAACTAAATACATAGATTTTGTAGCATTCTAGGTTTACTATATATCAAGTCTTATTATTTCACCTATAACATCAATTCATTCCGTCATCAGGACGAACACACATCAGCGGCGTATACCCTGATGAGCGTATCTCGCTGGTTCATGTCATGGTTCGAATGGATGAGTGTCCTCTACATTGCCATCATCCTGGTCACTGTACTGCTATCAAATAGTGAGTTATTACCTGTGGTGCGCGTCTTCGGTATTAATTACCTGCGGCCCTAAGGTCCAGTCACGCGCGGGAAAGACACCACAAGACCGGACGTCCAGGGCATCTTGAGAAGGTCTCAGGAAAACTACTAAAGGTCTTCATACTCCTATTCCTTGTTTTTTTTTCGTTTAAATTTATTCATTCTAGCATAAGCAGGTTATGTTATCTTGTTGCAAAACCGTTTTCCCCGTTGGAAGACAAGAAGATAAATAAATACAGCAGCAAGGTAACACAGCTTCGTCTGAAAAGAGTTAATTTAGTATCAGCTCGTACTATGTCACAACCTGATAGTCTCAGGCAGGCATCCCATAAGAACAGTGGTCACCCAGTGGGGCATGGAAAGAGAGAGCTTGAGCCCCCTTGTCCAATAACGACAAAAGTCATTAAACCAACGTACATGTATGGATGTATTATGAAGCCCCTCCACATTTTCTTCCAGCTTCCTTAGCCTCCCCGATGCATAGTTTAAGGCGCCGCTACTGCATAAGACGATTTTTGATAATATTGTATTGTATCACTCATATGCCATGAAAATTACGTCAGGACAATTTTCCTTATTTAATGGTACTAGGTTTTCAGCAACTAGCCACTTTTACGCCTACACGTTGCCACGGAATACTTAGTATAGTACGCACTAGTTACAGCGTAGTGACATTTACTGAATGTATACTGTAGTTTCTTCCTAATCAACAGTGAAAACCAAGTACATACTGCCTTCTGTTTTACTTCAGTGATATCCTATCTTTATTTCGTTATTGTTATATTACAAATACCAGATCGAGTGTTGCTAGAAAACTCTAATAAAATTTGGCAAGCGCTGTAACCATGTAGATTTACACTAATAAATTAATATGATTCTTCCAAAACTTAATGTGGTTATGCCATAGAAGCGATAAATTCTTCTGCGTTAGTTTTTTCTATCCGTTTCAAGGCATGTTGGGCGGGACTGTGGGACTGGTGGTGTCGCTGGCTCTCTGTCTCTCCCACAACTGTGTCATCATCCTCTATAAATTCGTAGACATCGACAACTGGATGACTTCTGTGGATCGCATCCTTCAATTCAGCGAAGTAAAGCCAGAGGCGCCTCTGCACTCAGTGTCAGGTCAGGGCAGAACTACGTCTATCACCGAAGAATTTTTTTTTTTAGAATGCTACCTAATAAAAAAAATTCAAGTTGTTGAATAGGGCTAGACGTCAGTTGTTTGGCAGGAGCTGCTCTATTTCAACTTGAACAGAATGGTAAGTTTGAGCGATGCAAAATTGTAAGATCAATTATTGTTTATTTGCAGACGCATTATTACACCCAAGCTGGCCGTGTGGTGGAGACCTAACTTTCCAGAACGTCAACCTCCAGTACTCCAGAGATGAGCCTCCTGCTCTGGTGAACCTCAGCTTCACCGTGCGGTCGAGCGAGCGGGTGAGTAGAGGCCATGAGCCCAGTAGAATTCTTTGACGTCCTAAAAGCTAAGTTCAAAAAACAGCGTCTAGGTGACCAAGAACTCTATTAGGGGTGGCGCTCCAGCACTGCGCACGACAGAGCAAGAGAACATCGATACCGGAGGCGTTATTAGCTCCCGCAGAGCGATACTCCGAGATACTCCCGTTACATTTTGTCGTGCAACACATTTATCGCGTCGCACGTCGCTTGTTTCTCCGGTGGGGCATCGACGCAAGTAGTAACATGGAACAGTAACAGCAGAACAGCAGAAGAAAGTATTAATAAACTGCTGTGATGAGTTGGGAGTAGCCATGAATAATAGTTATAAATAGTAAATAGTAGTGGGTAGCAGTAAGTAGTAATAACTTCCAGTAAAAAGCAACAAACAGCAGTAAATAGTCTTAGAAAGTTGCAGTTACTAGAATAAATAATAGGAACTACTAGTAAGTACCAATTAAACAATAGTAAGCAGCAGTAAGTAGAACTGAGTAGTAATAAGTAGCAGGAAGTAGATGGATTAGATTAGATAGGCCACAGTAGACGAACCAATATGCCCATCCCCAAAAAGACATCGGAACTTACGCCCCGGCCCTCTATGAGCTATTGCCATTATGCTAGTAGGATATAGAGGACTGGAGAAAACAAAGAGGAAAGGAAGAGTCCCTGCCGAAGAGACGATTAGAAATGCACGCAAGCACGATCAAGAGCCGGTGACATGCAGAGCTTAGAGACGTCAAACTGTGTAGTTGGAGCGGGACAGAGAAGAAGACGGATTAAGGTGACCTCGAAAGCTTTAGCCGTTAAGAGTTTGCGACTCCTGGAGGAAGAGTTCTTAGCTGTGGAGGATGTCTCTCCCAATGTATGTCAAGACTATCTTTAAACACGTTGACTGACTCCGCACTAGCAACAACGGAAGGGGGTCTATTCCAAATGCTGGCTATGAAATACAGAAAGAACTGCTGACTGAAGGTCGTTTCTCGAGCTTTATGCTTGAGTTTTTGACCATTGTTTCTCAAGCGATCATTGAGTTCTCTTTCAAAGAGTCCCGCTGTAGGTACGTCGTCGAAGCCATTCAAATACTTGAATGTTTCTATTAGTTTCCCTTGAGTCGTCTTTGCTCGTGAGAGATCAGACCCAGTTCTTTTAGGCGACATTCATACGGCTTATTTCGCAGCTGAGGTATCAATTTCGTTGCCCTGTGTTGGACTCTTTCCACGCAATCGATATCTTTACGCAGATGTGGCGACCAGAATTGAACAGCAAATTCTAAGTGTGGCCGCACTAACGCCTTGTACAGGGGAACGATGATGTCCTTGGACTTACATTCAAATTTTCTGGTGATTAATCCGAGTACTTTGCTTGCCATTTTCACACTCTTGTCAACTTGCTGACTGTGCTGTAGTTTGTTTGTAATAGTGATTCCCAAGTCACGTTGTTGGGTGACAGCAGCCAATACCGTTGTAATAGAAATGACTACAGTATTTAACCGCCTCACTTACAACGCATCAGTGCCAAATTGGCAGTGGTTCAACTAACAAGAACAGCACTTAAGATGAGGAAGCTCTTTTCCAGATCGGCATCGTGGGTCGCACAGGAGCAGGCAAGTCCTCCCTCGTTGCCTGCCTTTTCCGCCTCACTGAAGCGCGTGGCTTAATTACTGTGGGCGGTGTGGACATATCCAAACTTGGCCTTCAGAAACTGCGCCGCAGCATTTCCATCATACCGCAAGACCCAACTCATTTCCAGGCCTCCGTGCGGCACAACCTGGACCCTGGCCAGCGACACTCCAACAGCGACATCTGGAGGGCACTGGAGGAGGTGGTTACTGAAGCTCCTATCACCATCTTGTGTTGTCCTTTGCTGCTCAGCGTATGAACTGAATGGTGTTATAATGAAATATATTGTTTTACCTACTTGTGGATATTGCACTCGTACGGCGATATCTGGAAGATACCCGAGGATGTGATGCATTGTATTCCAATCATTATCTTGTATCGTTCTCTCTGCCTTTACGAGGATAGAATTGGCGCAGTTACAATGATTTACGAATGTCTGAATTATGCTACTTCTACAGGTACAAATGAAGGAAGTGATCCAGCAGCTGCCCGGAGGTTTGGATCACAAGTTAGCGGACCGAGGGACCAACTTCAGTGTCGGTCAGAGGCAGCTTCTGTGCTTAGCAAGAGCCATCCTGTCTCAGAAGGCCATCATCGTCCTGGACGAGGCCACCGCCAACGTCGATCTCGAGTATGGCTTCAGCTAATAGATTTATTTATTTCCTCTGCCTCTGCAATATTTACCTACTCATCATAGCTCATAGCTTTTTATGCGTATTTTGCTTGATGAACGACATGACTAGGGATATTGCAACTGGCATAAAAACGATGCAGGTACACTATCTTCATTGGTATTTTTTTCTCACGTCTTAGAGAGTCATTCAGAACTTAGTTTAAGGCGATATTATTTTATATATTCTTTTGAGCAGGACTGAAGAGATCATCCAGCGCACCATCAAGGAGAAGTTCAGGACGAGCACGGTGCTGATCGTGGCCCACAGACTGCACTCCGTCATGGACACCTCGCGGGTCATGGTCCTGCACCGCGGCGAGCTCATGGTAACCCTCTCTTGTTTCAAAAGTTATCAGTACTCTGAGCTTTTCTTTGTGTCACGTTCCTCTTGCGATAACTTACTACCATCACTATCATGGCTCATTTGCAGTCATTGCCATTGCTTGTAGATTTCTAAGTTCACATTGGTAGATTAAATTTTAGATGCAATATTAGACAGTGTGCTTACCAAAAAGCCCAGTAGCAAAACAGCGTCAACCTATAGGCTTGAGTTTACTCTAAGTTGTTGCATGTTGCTATCTATGAAAGCCGATATGAATCTTTGAATGCGCTGCATTCTACAGCAACTCTGCATCATCTCAACTGCTAAGTGTGTCGATTGTCCTCTCCTCTTTCTATGGCGATGTCCAGCGAGCAATAATCTTTCCGTTGGTCACACTTGAGAGCGATTTTTCCTGTTAAAGAAGCAATTAAGGCTTGTTCGATTGGTCCGTCAAACTCGATCCAAGCAAATCCCTCTAGTCCGCAGCCTCAGACAGGTGCCCTGGCTTCATCCTCTTGATCGAATTTTAAGCCTGGTGTCAATTACAGAAAAATACTAGAAACTCAGTCATGCTCAGCAAAATGAATTCGAATTGTCTCAAACCAACTTGGGTTGCTTTTAACACCTCCCATGTGATTCGAAGTGGCAAATTCAGCGCTCTTGTCTGAGACTTCGAAAGAATGGGATTGGCTGAGATTGACTTAAACGAGCCAATTAGACTACCCCTCAACATTCCTCTAACTCCACAGGAGCTGGCGGCCCCCCACCTGCTGCTGCAGGACCCCCACTCCCTGTTCTCCAGCATGGTCGATCAGACGGGCCCCAGCGAGGCTGCCAGGCTTAGGAAGTTGGCTGAACATCACCGCTGTGCCTATGCTGCAGCAAAAACTAAATGCATAGAGAGATGACAGTGATGACAGAGTAGGAAGCAATGTAAGGTTGAAACTACATACCTCTCATTTTCTGCAATGCAATATTATCAAAGGGTATCTAAAAAAAATCTTTATTATTACGACAATTGAAGAGAGATCAGATGCTAGTCGAATTAGTTAATTTTCTTAGCTTCTTATCCAAATGTATCGCAGAGTCCCTTTTAAGCAGCACTGGTATGCTAATTTGAACTTTCCACAAATCACTCATTAGTGATGAGGACAATCCTTGTCAGTGCATTGAAGTTAAGGCACTCAGGATACCAAGAAGCAAAGAACGTAACGAGAGCACTCGCTTGAAACCAGTACCGAAAAGAGACATTATTAATGACGTCACATCGATGAATGATAGCGCTGAACAGTCTACGAGTATCTGAAATTATATCACCGAAAAGTTTTTAATGATAAATTTTAAGCCCTGGAATGCATAAATGAACTAGAGCACTCTGAGAGCGCATACCTCCGCCAAGCAAGGCAACGGTAGCAAAAAATTCAAATTTACTTTGAAACTATAATTTTCTTTGTATAGACTCCAAAATCTAATCATTGTGCCTTTTAATAGTAATAACTTCATAACTTTTTGAGTTTTACTGCTAGCAAACGTTATGACAAACATGAGTCAAACATACAAACGAACAAACTGATCTGCACCAAAATTCTATTACTTATGTCTTTAAACATTACTAACAATTCCTATGAATTTCATAAAGATCTATTCATTATTTTTTGAGTTATTGCGCTAACAAACCTAAAATTAAAAACAGTGACAAACGACAGAACAAACAGATCATTACCAAAATTGGTAATTTACTCTTTGTTATATACCTAACAACTCATGTTAATTTCATAAAAATCCATCCATAACTTTTTGAGTTATGGCATTGAGAAACATGAGATAAAGAAACGGACGGACATATCTTCACCAAAAGTTAATCATCTGTTCCTCCTAACATATCTAACAATCCCTGTAAATTTCTTTCAAATCGGCTCATAACTTTTTAAGTTTTCTTGATGCAAACAGACAGAGAGACAGACAAACACGACGAAAACATAACCTCCTTGACGAAGGTAATGAGGTTGCAGTCGTGGCTTTCACAGCATGACGGGCAAAATGTTAGCAGGTGTGGCGCTCTGATTGAACTTCTTTTCTGAAGTGAAGCCTTATTTCCACTTCATATTCAAATCGCACTGCTCTTTATGAAACATTTTGTAACCTAAGGCCGTGTTTTTCGACTTAATCCATTTAGCTTCCCGCTCTTGACTGGCTTACTGCTTGAGCTGCACCTTAGTCCACACGATCCTCGACTGTCCATCCCTCGCAAGTGAGGCTTATAACAAATTGATAAAACGTCGATAAGATCTCTTCCAGTCCAGTCGTGTATTTTGCGATTTTCCTATCACTAGCAGATTTAATTTAAGGTGTCTTTTTGTGACCACCTTGCGGATGATTACCTTGATTTCGCAAGATCCACGCGTTTTGTGACCGCTTTTTGGCGTGATTCTGATAGCAATCAAACGTGATCAGTGGTGAGAATTGATCGCAGCGTAATTTCCTCCGCAGGCTCATCATGCGCGATCAAAAAGCGATTCTAGCCGTTTGACAAGTAAGAATTCAAAATTTGAAATGCATGTTCGTGATGTTTTCTTATATTAAGGGATAAATTGAATAATGTTATCATGATTGTTTGTAATATTGTCCTTCAGAATTGAAGTTTTGTTGGTTTTATGCCTGTGTATGCTCAAAATGCTTTAAATACTGTTAGTTCAGTTATGCATTGACTTCAAAATAAATAAAAGTTCTTAAAAAATCTATTTCCCGCCCTTTTTTGTAAAAATACAATAGAAATATATTTTTCAAAAATTGACATAACGTCTCTGGTTTGTTTACAAAATCAGTGACCTTTCTTGTGATTCTCAGTGATCACGATGATCATGATCACGGTGATTCTGATCACGAGCGTGGCTACAAAAAGACGCCTCTGTGCTCACCAGACGCGTTAGTACGAGCAAGACACGTTAGCCCGGTGTTATTAGCTCCGGTACTCTTTGGCGCCGAACATTTTGGCGCTGACTGAAATTGAAACGTGAGGGCTCTACAACAGCCAGCAATATATCGTCAAAAGCAAATACCTCCACTACTCTAAACTCTAAGGGAAAATACGCCTTATTTTCTTTCATCAAACCTCATTACAACAAAATATCTCTCGTCCAATTTGCTCATCGTCAAAACAACTTTCGTCGAAATGAAATCAAATCAAATTTTATATCGAATACTCAGCTATTGCCTAAAAAATTTCAACCAACAATGTATATCGCACATATTTTAACAATAAATATTCAAGCTCAAATATATTTATTGAAATAGGATATTCGGACTAAATGATATTACTATTGACCTTTTATTTTAGATTTTATCTAAAAACTAACAATGAAATAGTCGCACAACACATAAACTTCACCTATGTCAACTTTCACACACTTAAGAAGGTGCCATCAACACTAATATTGACTAAAGTTATTTATTCATTGGATCTCTTGATTGTGGGCTATACCACGCAAATATTCTAACGCTCTTATTATTACCTAACCATACCTAATTTAACTTAATCTTACCTAACCTACCATACCAAACATAAGCATACCTAACCTAACCTTACCCTACCTAACATAACCTTACCGAACCTAATTTTACCTAACCTAACCTTCCCTAACCTTATCGAAACAAACCTAACCTAAATATTGGGCACCAAAATATTCGGCGCCAGAAAACCAAGGCGCCAAAAACTCGGCTCCAAAAACACCCTTTCCGAGTTTATTTAGCCTTCATACCTTGCGCGCTTTTTTCTTTCATTCCTCTTTCCAGAGAAACAGTCGACTTATTGATGTTGTAGGTTTCCATGTTGGCTTTTGTTCCTTCTCCATCATCCATCTCTTTTATCATCTCATATTTAATTTTGCCTGATAGTCTTGAGGAAGTTGTCATGACTTTTCCATTTGTAGCCATTTTAGGAGCTGTGATGCTGTAATATAATGGAAAGAAAGCTTCTATTTGTAATGAATTAATGTCATACATTATGTGAGTTCCCTCGAAAGTTACAGTACGACACAAAATCTCAATAAACAATCAACCAAAAAACCGGAATACACATATTAAAATATGTTGAATATAGGTACGCTGAATAGAGAACCATGGCGAAGAAGTAATGACGCAGTTACGTACATGCAGGAGGCTTGGATCGTCGTTCTGATGCACGCCTTGTATAACAGAACTTTAGTGCTGCGTTCGACTGGATCAGGCATAGGGGTCTACTGCACAAGTTGGAGTCGCTTAGTGTGGGTGGTAGGGTTCTGTCAACCATTCGTGATATTGTATCTAAGCGAACGTAGAGTGTGTCTGTTGACGATTTTTCAATTGCCCTAGTGCTTGAGGGCATGGTGGTAGTCAACCAACTTTCCCTGGTGTTAGTTGTAGGGTTTTCCTGAAATGACGAAATAGAAGGAGGCAGCGAGCCAATAATTGTTTATTCATAGCCCTATCAGCTGATGATCAGATTTTATCCATATAGAATGACAGTTACACAAAATAGTCACCTCATAAGTTCTAATTGATAATTCAAACACACTAACTAAATTGTTACAGTAATCATCTACAAACGTACCTGGTTCATCTTCCCAGCTGTTTGACAGTGCTTTACGGAACGGGCTTCGTTTACACGCTTGACAGCAGCCTTCATGTCTTTAAAAGCGCCTGAACTTGATTAGGTTTTTCAGCAACCTCACCACAAAAGATGAGCACTACCAAAAACTAGCTGAAGAGTTCATCTGTGCTTTATATGACATGAAGGGTGAGGTCAAGGGTGTAAACGAAACCCGTTAGGTGAAGCTGTCAAATGGCTGGGAAGATGGACCAGGTACGTTAGTGGTTGATTGCCGTAAAATTTAGCTAATGTGCTTTGAATTGTCAGCTAGAACGCTTCGGTGGCGTAAGACCATCACCCGCGGCAGGGGCAAATTCAACGAATTCATTTTCGATGGACGAGGCTAGGGCACAGCCGCATTCTTTCCATGGATTAGCTCTTCAATAATAACATACGGAAAAAATAGAACGCCCCGTTCTCCAGACGATCTGCCACGCTGGAGGTAAATTCGCCTCGGTGGAGGAAAATTCGACGCCAGCTAGGTTTGGTTTCATTGCATGGGTCACATCTAGGTCAATCCACCGAACTCCCTACGAAAAATTTTGAAGATTGCTCAACTCCTTCGACCACTTATTATGTGGGCAGACAAATATATATAATATATATAGACCTATTGTACAGTTAGAAGAGAAATTGTTAGTGCTTATGTAAGTTTTAGTAAAAAGCAAATTTAACTCGACCGAAGTTGCAAAAATGTTTAATTTTAGATTAGTTTTACCAACGAAACAAAATTCCCGAAAATTGCTACTTGGCAACTCAAGCATCATGTATATAACTGAGTGCGCTGCTAGGCCAGAGCCATTTTAAATCTTAGCCATTAGCTAGGCCTTCGGGACGGCTGTCTTTCGTGCCCACTTTGCTTCCTTCCCATCTTTTACTCCTACTGATCTTTCCTCAATCTGTTCTTACTCTTTTTTCCGACTTGCTGTTCCCATGCGCGTTGATCCTGTGTGGGAACACCCTCGTGCATGGGTTCCACGTATCTATCGTCACACTATGTGTCCCTTGTTTCTTCCTCCGTTAGATCGCCGTTGCTGTGGAGACGGAGACTTAAGCTACTCAATATAATAATAAAATTTTAAACCTTGCATGAGTATGGGCGTTGTACACACGAAACGTCACTATGACTGCTTTTATTAAAACCATTTTAGCTAAATGGCTGTCTTTCACTACTTTGCGAGCTTGCTCTGAAGAAGTAAAACGTTGCTTCCGACACTTGGAAAAGTTGGAAACAAAACGAATTAAAATGTAATGTCATCTTTCGTTCAATGAAACCTGGTAATGTATATACAAATATATATACTTAAATCTTCAACGAAAACATTATCACCTCTCTCACTTTGTTCACAGGTGACAATTAGAACTGATGAGGTGACTGCTACGTAGCTGTCATTCTATATGGATAAAATCTGGACATCAGCGGATAGGCCTATGAATAAATAACTAATGGCTCGCTGCCTCTTTCTATTTCGTTATTTCAGGAAAACCCCACAACTAACATCAAGAAAGTTGGTTGTGCCTCACTACCCCCATGCTCTCAAGCAAATTTTGAGATGGGCACAGCTGATAAGCGAGATATGGGGAAGAACTGATTCACCACAGCCCGCTAACAACTTGGAGCCAAGTAGTGTATAGTGTAGCGAATCCTTTGTTTCTGAGGGTAGGTTCCCCTCGCGCCGCCGGGTCATCGTGCCGCCCCTTCCGGTTCCCAGGCCCCGCCCACTTCCGGTTTAAGCCACCCCAGACCCCCGCTAAACCGGAAGTGCATTGGCCGTTATAAACCGGAAGCTCACGCGCGAGGGAAGCCGCGATGGTAGGTTACCCTCAAAAACTAAGGATTCGCTACACTATACACTACTGAGCCACTAGACTACGGATGAAAGGAGAAGAATGGGTGCTATGTACCCATTTGGTTTAAAGCGCCTTCCATGCCAGAGGATCTTCCAAGTAAAGAACAAGACTCATGATATCGATGCAGATAATGATGACTATAGGATGCTGAATATGATGCAGCAGAGAATACCCTTTCAGAGCCACCATGGAGTGATGACAGTGACTCTGAATCTGACGTTCAGTCACACTCATAACGTTACTCCTAGAGTAATGTCATTGTTGACATTGTCCTATTTCTGCTTAAGTGGCCGAAAGGTTACATTTTTGGAGGTATTTTCGGGCCTTTAACTACAGACATTTTGTCTGGAATATATCGAGCTTCCGTCGTAAACGACCTTTTAAGTTCTTTATCTGAGAGCTTCTGACCTGAAAGATAGTGGCTACTTTCGGCAGACTTGAACTAGCATGATACAAAGAATCAGTCTACACATTTGAATGTAAAGGCTAACACATTGGAATGTTGCATGTGCGAAACGCATGTATAACAAGGTCTGAAACTCTTCTGGGTTCTTTATTTATATTTAACCCGAAGCTCTCGGACCATTAAACGTTGCCCGTCTTCAAGGGAACAAAATTTCAAATAATTCAGCATCAGAGCTCACAGAGTATACAAGAACTATAAGAGCTCATAAAGTATACAAGAGCTACAAGAGTTCATAAAGTACACAAGAGCTGTACGAGCTCATAAAGTACACAAGAGCTATAAGAGCTCACAAAGTATAAAAGAGCTATAAGAGCTCATAAAGTACACAAGAGCTATAAGAGCTCATAAAGTACACAAGAGCTATAAGAGCTCATAAAGTATACAAGAGCTATAAGAGCTCATAAAGTACACAAGAGCTATAAGAGCTCATAAAGTACACAAGAACTATAAGAGCTCATAAAGTATACATGAGCTACAAGAGCTCATAAAGTGCACAAAAGCTATAAGAGCTCATAAAGTACACAAGAGCTATAAGAGCTCATAAAGTATACATGAGCTATAAGAGCTCATAAAGTACACAAGAGCTATAAGAACTCATAAAGTATACAAGAGCTATAAGAGCTCATGAAGTATACAAGAGCTATAAGAGCTTATAAAGTATACAAGAGCTATAAAAGCTCAAAAAGTACACAAGAGCTATAAGAGCTCATAAAGTATACAAGAGCTATAAGAGCTCATAAAGTATACAAGAGCTATAATAGCTCATAAAGTATACAAGAGCTATAAGAGCTCATAAAATACACAAGAGCTATAAGAGCTCATAAAATACACAAGAGTCGTATCCTGGCTGCCGACTAGAAAAAAAAACTTAAAATATTCATCAGATTTTCGTCGCTCAATGTACTTCATTCTTCATCAGCTGCTTAATATATCTGATGTGGAGAATGCCCACGTAACAACTTTCGTTGCCGCTAGCAGCCTAGAGCCAACTCAACTAATCCAACTGCGTAGTCGTGATCGTGACTGCAGCATGACGCCTGTGAACACCGTGCACTATTCTTAAAATATCAATCTATGTTGACTTAAACTGCTCATAATTAGGAGCGATACTTGAAGGTTCACCATTGCCAATTGGTATGGTGTTAAAATTACAGTAGCGACTGAGATATGCGACGATTTTTCTACAATTAAATTTTACGCAAGTTGAAGCCGTGCCGCGACTAAGTAAACGGGTTAGGTCAGTTGCTTCTAGGCTGCTAGTGGCAAAAAAACTGTTACGTGGGCACCGGACTTGACTTGAATGTTAGGCAAGCTATTTGGCTTAGCAAGAGCTACCAATAGTTTCTGAAGACCCTGTAAATCCATAAAGAATAAAAAAAAAATAAAAATTGTGTACTTGTGTGCTGCTTAAAAAGACACAGTAGCATATTCAGACGCTATAAGTTGAGAAGACATAATCATCTGAAAATCGGGTCTCCGCCACACTCCCTCCCCCTTCCCTTTCCAAACTATTGTTAAAATCTGCATCCTAATGCCAAGATGACTGTCAACAGACTGCTATCTTGGCAAGCGAATTTTTTAAAGCTCTTGACCGAGTTCTGCACTTATGTTAATCGAAAATTGAGTTCCACAGCGAATTAACTGAACTGCGGGCCATATAGAAACAGACCATCTAGAGTTCGCATGTAACTCGGATGCCGATTCGTAACGTAAAGCAAAGGAAAATAACAGAGCAACGGCTTTTAGCTACACAAAAGTCATACTTGTTGATGCTCTCGATTGGCATGGCGAGAACGAGTTAAGCTAAGCCCAGTAAGTTTTACTGTCCCGAAATTCAGAGAGTAGAGTTTTTAACTCATATTACCAGTGCTCTGCTTCATGTCATTTATTTAAAGCTGCTATAACTTCCGGACGTGCCTTCAACATCGGAGAGGCTTAGCAACTAAAAGAAAACGAAATCCGACGCCGAATGTGAGTACGCGATGTGAATTTATGATGCTCTTAAGTAGTATACCGGGTGTTCCTAGATTCTCTCCACAAAATGAAACTATGGGTTCCTTACAATAAAATAACCATATTTTACTCCATCTATGCATATCCAAAAATGTCTACTTTTAAAAGTACGTTGACTTAAAGTTCAGTAGTGCGATTCACTGAATCGGCGAACTACTGCACTTTACAGTGAAGATAAAGATGCGCACCGGTCACTTATTTACATTGATCACTCTTAATCTGCACCGTATCTGAAATTGGATACCTGACCGCATCACTAGAGTCATCTGGAAGAGGAACTACAAGTAAACGGGCCTGAAGAATTTTAAAACATCACAGTTACTAATACCCTCCTATTTTCTCTTCCACTACGAGGGATTTAGGAGGCGCAGCAATAGCTAACCTCCTTAATTTCCAGCAAAAAAAATCTGCACCGTACCTGATTTCAGACGACCATGAACCAACTACCAAATAGTGAATTAGTAGATATTCACCTGTTTTACGGCATGGCTAATTCCAGGAGAGCTGCCTGAATGTACAGAGACAGGATTCCCAATAGACATGTGCCATCTCCTGAAACGTTCGCAGCCATACATCGGAGACTGCCTGAAACCGGTACATTGCGAGTTGGAAGACCTGAAGCAAAGTGCAGTAGTCCGCCGATCCAGTGAATCGCACTACTGAACTTTAAGTAAACGTACTATTAAAAGTAGATATTTTCGGATTTGTTTCGATAGAGTAAAATATGATTATTTTATTGTAAGGAACGTATAGTTTCATTTTGTGGAGAGAATTTAGGAACACCCGGTATTGCATAGTGATAAAAAATATTAACGAAAGATGTTGTACGTAGACGCACGAGCAATACTAGAGCACTCTCAGAGCGGTAACGAAAAATTTAAATTGCTCTGAAACCATAATTTTCTTCCTATTAACACAGAAATTTGGTAATTTGCGCCTTTTGATAATATCAACAATTTCTATAATTGAAGATCCGTTCATTACTTTTTGAGTTATGCTACAAACAAACATAAGTAAACCAACCGCACAAATGTAACAACCTGTCTTCACCAAAATTAATTCAAATATGTTTTTTGCGCTACCAACAATTCCTGCAAATTTCATAAAGATTAATTCATTCGTAGCTTTTTTGAATAATTGTGCTAAGAAGCACAAAATCCAACAGCGACAAACGATCCAGCAGATCATCACAAAAATTTGGTCATTTGCTCTTCGTAATAATCCTAGCAACTCATAGAAATTGCATAAAAATCCTTCTATAACCTTTTGAGTTGTGGTTCTTAGAAAAACTAGGCAGACAAACAAACAGATAGAAGGATTTTCACCAGAAAATAGTCTTCTATTACTGTTACCATGCCTAATAATCCCTGTAAATTTCATAAGGATCCGTTCATAACTTTTTGAGCAATCTTGTTGACAGACAAAGAGACAGACAGTCAAATACGACAAAACATAATCTATTTGGCGGTGGTAATAATGGAATTAAAATTACGGAGGGAACTCTTTGTAGCAGGAGGTATCGAGGCCTAGTGGAAGGAATAGAATCAGTTTTGGATATCCGTATATATTAAGCACAATGAACACTGTAATCAATAGTAATGCAGGAGAATACACTGAAGAGCTTCGAACGTTCTATTTGATCAAGTCCAAACTATCACGTGAAGAAGAAGCAGAATAATTCTGTCGGGCGAGGTCCCTAAGCTTGGCAGCCTCGCTGGGGCCCGTCTGGTCGACCATACTGGAGAACAGGGAGTGGGGGTACTGCAGTAGCCTGTGTGGGGGCGCCAGCTCCTATGGAATTGTACATAATTAGTGTTGGATTTACCAATAGGCAATCTAAAACCGGATGACCAGGAAATACTTTTGTCGGCGCTATCAATATAGAGCCATCTCAATTATATCCGACAACGTCCCCGACCGTAACTTCAACCTGAAATGTATTGACAAAAGTCGTTACGAAATCGAGCCCGGTCAAGATTAAGAGAAATGAGAAAATTATCACAATTGGCAGTTACTGTGGAGTCAAAACATATATCAATATTTTCAAAACTATAATTATTTTCCAAAATAAATTGTCACAGTTTAATAATGGATAAGTTTCGGTAGTACAACGGCAAAGTAGTTGAAAGTAGTCGAGTTGGCTCAATGATAATTGCGCAGGCAAGAATTTCCCCTTGTAACCCGCCTTAAGCGCGGTACATACTAGGGCCACGGCAAGAGTTCTTACCACCAATCAGGTCCTTTAAAACATGATCGTACGTACTATGCAAGAGAGGTTGTTATTTTGTCAACCGTGAAATGTTAAACACATACACGATCATCGCTGACGGAATTCATCTTTTTGAAGGCGCTTCCACTTCCTTTTCTTCTTGAGAATGATGACATACAGTTTATTCAGTAGATGGCTTACAAGTAGGACAGCCCCAGCCCTGTTCTCATCTATATATCTACATTGAGCTCTAGATATTGTTGCTATTATTAGCCCATTATTCTAGATTTTCAGATCAGTGCAAATGTTCTTTGGAAGCGAATCAAAGTAGGAACTGTAGTAAGGAAATTGAGGAATACCAAGTCCAACTTGCATGGGAACAGCAAGTCGGGAACCGAAAGCAAAACGGAACACAATTTGTCAGCTGGGATTGGAAAATCTAGTAAAAATGTGGACACAGAGCGACAGATATACTGCAGGCCGAGCTGAGCCTCTGGTGATCTATAGGATATACTGTATGTTGTATAAACGGTAAAGTATTGTGGCTTCAAACGCAAAAATGCTATATAAAATATGTGCGGAAATAATACCAGCGTTTGGAATGGCTAATGGTGTACGACCAGAAAACTTACTCCTCCACACTCTGTTCAATATCTTCATTGACTGTATCCATACCAAGTTGAATGCAACTGGGGTATAGGCTGTTATTTTAACAATTAGGCAGTAAATGTCCTTAGTTTTGCTAACGACATGGTGCTTCGCTCTCCTGAAGAAGTCAAAAGTCTGCTGTTCCGAGCTTATTATTTCCGCCCGCACTGCAACTCACTCTGGTGTAACTTTATAAAAAATCCTTAGAGAGCTTGCACTTTGCTTATAAGTTATAACGATATATTTCGCAGAGTAATGAATATAGCAAAGTCTAATAGTGCAAGTCTAATATTTACTCATATACTTTGTTGTTCATCGTATATACAGCAGGCCTGTTTCATCTTGTTAATAATTTACTTGTTGGTTACGCTGATGATGTTACTCTGCTGGCTGGTCGCGATAAGCCTAGTGATAGATTGTATGTTTCAGAATCCATTCAGCATTATTTGGAAGTGCAAGACTAAGACCATGCTCATGTCCACGTCACGTACGGGGAGACCTCCTTTCTCTGCACTCACACTACATGGCGTGTCACTTCCTGTGGTTGATGATTCGGTAGTCTTGGGTGTCAATTTTGATCCAAAGTTGACGTTTGAGCCCCACATTTGTTCTGTTGCCTCTCGAGCATAGCATCTTATGATGCGTGCTTGGAGGGTGTTTCGCTCGGTAGAATTGACACGTCGCTGCTTTACTTGTTATATCCTCCCTCTTCTGGATTACTGCTCCATAGTCTGGAGTTCTGCTGCCTATTGTCATCTGCGTTTGCCTGACAAAGCGGTTCGTCGATTTGCGTTCAAGGTGGATGATGTTGTGCCTTGTGATCTTGCGCATCGTCGCAGAGTTGGTGCAGTCTACTTTCTGTATAAAATATATAACTGCCCTAGTCATCCACCGTCTGATATTCTTCTGGAGCCATTTGTTCGGGTGAGGTATAGTCGACGTACTGATGCTCTTCATGAGTTTGCCCTGGAACCGTGACGATGCCATACGGGCGAGTATTCTCGTTCGTTTTTCCACCTTGTGTAGATGTTTGGAATGGTTGTGATGGCTCTGTCTTCGCTGGTGCGGGTATTGGCCGCTTTAAACGATCTCTACACAGATTTATTCTGTGATCTCGGATTTTCTTTTCTTTTTTCCCTCGCTGGACTGGTTGCGTCTGGGCTTGTCAACCTCACGAAGATTCTCCGTTCCCACGTTGATAGTCTGGTGCGATTTAATAATAATAATAATAATAATGTTGCCTAAGCGTCAAGAACAGGAAATGCGCCTAAAATGGGGTTTGAAAATTCCAACTACTGTATTCGCTAATAAAGTCATCCGTAATGGCTCTGGTTACAAACGATATATTTTATATCTACGAAGGCAGGTCATACTTTTGCGTGACGGAGGCCGAGGAATGGGGCGCGATGAGGTCTAGAACGTACGACCACTGCGACATATCCTTTGCTTGTTTGTAGCCTAGAACTAAGCTACCTTTCTTGTTTATTATGTGAAATTCCAATGAGTTGTTTTGGAATGTTTCCATGTAGGAAATAAAGTATATACACATTATCAACGTATCACAACCAACCACGATCTTGCCGTGGTGCAGGACCATGACCCGCGAGGTGTCCATGACGGAGTGCAGTCTGTGGGCCACGATCATCACCGTGCTCGTCTTGAACTTCTCCTTGATGGTGCGCTGGATGATCTCTTCAGTCCTGCTCAAAAGAAAATATACAATAATATCGAATTCAACTAAGTTCTGAATGACTCTCAAAGACGTGAGAACAAAATACCAATGCAGATAGTGTACCTGCATCGTTTTTATGCCAGTTGCAATATCCCTAGTCATGTCGTTCATCAAGCAAAATACGCATAAGAAGCTAAGAATTATGATGAACAGGTAAATATTGCAGAGGCAGAGGAAATAAATAAATCTATTAGCCCAAGCCATACTCCAGATCGACGTTGGCGGTGGCCTCGTCCAGGACGATGATGGCCTTCTGGGACAGGATGGCTCTTGCTAAGCACAGAAGCTGCCTCTGACCGACACTGAAGTTGGTCCCTCGGTCCGCTAACTTGTGATCCAAACCTCCGGGCAGCTGCTGGATCACCTCCTTCATTTGTACCTGTACAAGTAGCATAAT
>LQNS02278161.1:2553025-2563812 GCA_001587735.2 Parhyale hawaiensis
CCTTCTAGAATTTTCCAAATATATATGATCGTAAAGCGCTCGAATCTCCTTTGAATTGAGTACATTTGAAGTTGAGCCAGTCTTTTGTGATAGTTTAAATCTTTCATGCCTCGGATTTTGGCACTGAACGATCTCTGGATAGCCTCGAGGCGCTCTAAGTCTTTCCGTTTGCTAGGCATCCAAAGAGGTGAGCAGTCTTCAATCCTTGGCAGTATCAGTTGTTTCCATAAGGTGAGCATTGTGTCTGCCTCTCGTGAAGAGAAAGTTCGAAGCACCCATTCGCTCCATTTCGTGCCCACAGAAACAACTCGAGCCACATGATCTTCGGAAGTGGCATTATCTTGTATTCTCACCCCAAAATACCTTAAAATTGCTTTCTCTCGATTTCGCTCCCATCTCTCGTCGTGTAGGACGTAGATTCAGTAAGGGAGAAGTTTTTTCGTATCGTATAAGTTCAAATTTTGATTCGTTGAAGGTCATGTTGTTAACCGATGTCCAGTGAAATATGTTGGTTAGGTCTAATTGCATATTCCGTTCGTCCGCCGTTGATTGTACCGCTGCTAAAATCCGTGTGTCATCAGCGAACGATGAGGGAACGGCAAACTTGCATTGGTGCCTCATATATTTATAATTACAGTTTGGGTTCGGTTTGTCAGAAAAGTCCATCTAAGACATTTTCCACGGATGCCCATGTTGAAAAGTTTCAGTAGCAGTATTCCATGGTCTACTTAATCGAATGCTTTGGCAAAATCTAAATATATTACGTCCACACTTTTGCCTTGGCATAATAGGTCGAGAATAGAGTCATAATGCTCAAGCAGCTGCGAAGTGGTTGAACGTTTGTGGCGGAAGCCATGTTGATTTGATGTATGCAGCTTATTGCTTTCTAAATGATATACAAGGTGTTTCCTACAGACCCAATCAAACGTCTTCTCTATGTGGCTGGTTAGGGAGACAGGTCTATAGTTCGCTGGATACACGCTATTTCCAGCTTTAGGAATGGGTGAAATAATCGCGTGCTTGAAGGTGAGTGGAATTTCTCCATCATCTATTGATTTCCGCCCCATAAGGTATAGGGGGTTAGTGATGCTTAGCTTACATATCTTAAGGATTTTTGCAGGTACATCATCTGGTCCTGCTGCACTGTTGCCGCTAAGTTCATCAATGGCTAGTTCATTGCTTAGTTTTGTGACCTCGAAGTCCGGTAGGTAGTTTGTAGTTAAATCAATTCTTGGGATTTCAGGATTTTGAACTTTGTCACTAAAGACTTTTTGATATTGACGGCTTAGTATTTCGCTCCTTTCCTGGTCATCCTCAGCAATAGATCTTGTATCATCCACCAGCGGCCCGATTTTCGATTTTATCGAGGAATGATGCAATGCATAGCCAAAAAAAAAAATATTCGCTATTGCCTTTAATTTTTTCGATGGCTTTCTTTTCTTTTTATTGTGTTTCTCCATCGTGTGATCTTGCAAGCTGACGTTCTCTCTAATGTAGCTTCCTTATGAACTCGGATTTGCGTTGTAGTAATTTCGTCGTTTGTTGGCATTTGATAGTTTTGCTCGTTTCTTAAGTAGTCTTTTACGGAATTTGTGGTGTTGACTTTTATGAAATTTTCTTTTTACCGGGCTAAGGTACTTCACACATTTTTCTAATAAAATGTTTTCGAATGTCTCATTGATGCTTTCGCTTTCTATTGAGTTATTTAGAAGTGCGTTCCAGTTTACTGACTGCAGTTCTGCATTCAAGCCGTCCCAATTTATCCCTTTATCGTGCACGTTCAAGTCCCGTAGACTGGAGATGGAGTTTATTTGCAAATTTTTTTGCGGTCTATGGGAATCGCGTTCGTTAAGCTGAGTCGTTATTTCAACAAGCCTCTCATCAGATAATGTTGTATCATGGATTTTAATATTCTTAATCAATTGTGCGGTATCAACGAAGAATAGATCTAAGACATTTTCATTTCTCGTAGGTGACGAGATCATTTGGGTCAGTGAAAATTCTTCTATCATGTGCACTAGAGAGAGAGCCTGATCTTTTTCATCTCTACTGGCCGATGATGTTCTGGATAGTACGAAGCTTCCAGTTTCATCTGGCAAGTCTGTCGTTAGCCATGTTAAGAAGGGGAAGTTGAAATGACCAGTTATATACAATTGATACTTACTGTGAACTTCTTTGCAATGTGTGTTGATCACTTGCAACATTTCGGCAAATTTTTCTGTGGTACATTTAGGCGGTCGATAGCGCACCACGCACATCAATCTAAGTTTTTCAATATTAACAATAATACAATCATACATTCCGTTAGAAAATTTTGTAAGTGAACCAAGGTGATCTCTTATACGTATAATGCAAAACCACCACACTTCCTATCTTTGCCCTCACATCTATGCAATCCATAGTTTTCTGTTTTAACTTCTGCATCGTTGACTGCATCATCTACATGGGTCTCAGTAACGGCAATCAGTTTAGAACCTGCATCATTTATTATATCCTGCAGTACCATATGTTTTCTGCAGTTTTTCTTTAACAGGCCTTGTATGTTTATAACGTGGATTTTGCTAAGTATTTCATCTTTATTTGATTTCAGTTCATGATGTTCAACCTGTTTTTGGCAGTTTGCGTTTTCAGTTGATGAGTTGTTCCAGGATCCTACCCCCACAGTTGTGTAGAATTTTCTCCTCTGGGTGTAATTCAAGGTGCTCTTGGCCCCCAGGCTGCATTTTTTCTATGGACGAGATTTTTTCGAACAGTGTTTGTAAAAAAATTTGCAGATTTTGTAAATCTCTTCTCACATCTTGATTGTACACACTCTTATCACAGTTATTCGTGGTAATATCTCTTTCCACATTGTACTGGTGGTTATTTTCTCCGTACTTGTCGGTTTGTATGCGATTGGAGTGAGCCGAGAGAACACAGTCATTTAACCTTAGTGTGAACAAGCTTTTATACAAAAGCAGAGTCCTAAATGCAGCAACAGATTTTGAGATCTCTGAGGAAGCCCGAAATTGTGAAACTATGGTTTCTGGCAGTGCAAGGTAATCATAGCCGTTCCAAAGAGAGGAATCAAAGGGGTTCAGGATGAGAGCTATACAGTACTGTAACGGCCTGCAAAAATGAAATCACTGAGGTAGAGGTGACGTGAAGTCTTATTACGTTTTCTGTTAATCACAGTTACTTCTTCGTCTGGTGCTCAAACCTAAATCCCCGCGTTCATGAAAACGTACCGTAAAATATGATAGAGTTTAGGATCAGCCAAATAAAAATCACCAATTTTAATGAAACATATTTGTTTCTTCTAGATAATTAGGAATTACGATCACTTTCGTTCACCTCGGGGCACTCTTTCCCAAGATAGAATTTCTCTTGAATTAATTTGATCCGTGACAAGGAATTTGACGACGTTCAAAAGACATCCTTATTCCTCGTCGAATGAACGGAATAAATGAGTGAATATGATTTTCATTGCAACAAAAGCCCTGTTTGGTAGATGCAACGTTTGCAACGTCATTACCTGTCTGATGAGGAGGACGGTGTCGCAGGGTCTGAGGTACTGCAGCTGATGCGTCACCAGCACCACAGCTCTGTCGCTCAGATGTTCTCTGATGCACTCGCGGAATATTGCCTCACCAACTTTGCTGTCGACGGCACTCAGAGGATCGTCCAGGAGATACACGTCTCCATCTTGGTACAGCGCCCTGGTGATTTGAAAATTATTTGTGTCAGTGTTTAGTACAGATGTCGCTATCTGCTATAGAGCGCATTGATGAGTTGGAAGTTGTTAGTGTCAGTGCTTGGTGCATACAACGTCGTCTAGGTGCAGTAATTATTAACAGACTAATGTATTATATCTTATTTATTATAATTTTGTAGCTACTGTTATATTTGTTTCCAGTGGTTGAGTAGCTTCACTACCGAGGCCAAAATATTGTTAGCTCTAATTAGATTCTACATATTTATATGACCTGGCTAAGGAGATCCTGGCGCGCTGCCCCCCGCTCAGGATGATGCCTTCTTCCCCAACGTAGCTCAGGTCCCCCTCGGGGAAGGTCTCCAAGTCAGGCTCCAGGGAACACACTGTGGTATAGAGCGGCACTGAATGCAATACCGTGAGGTATAACACGGCAATCCTCTTTGTTCGGTTTCGGTCTCAAACACTTGATGGTGTTACCAAGGGCAAGTCATCATCCGCTTTCTTTCATGACTATACTGATTGATAGAAAATAGAGGAGCTTGCTCCTTATACTTTTAGATTATATTACGCAAATACATAAAAATCATAAAAGATTTCGTTCATCAAATTATTTAAGCCATTTTGTGAGCAAGATATCTTTGTGTCATCCACACGATTTCCAATGAATTAAGAAATTTTAGCAAAAACAAGTCAAAGCATAATTGTCAATGCCAAAGTATTCATACAGCAGTCAAAACTCATTGCAGCACAGTCCTTGGCTGACTTCTCGCCCTCAGGTCAATGACCTGGAATGCCCCATGAACGTACTTCCAGCTCCTTTCCATTTGCGGACGATGCTTGAATATTATCCAAGTTATGCATTGAGTGGCAGAAGTGCGCAATGTCCAAATAGATTTACCCAGTATTTTGCTATGCTTATTTGTGCTCAATATGACCGTCAACGATGCAAATCTTGAGCTTTTGTCGTACGGGAAAGTTCTCTTTTACAACCAGCAACATACACAAGGCGCAATGGGAATGTAATCGAATGAATGAAAACTCCATTTTTCCTCTTTGAAGTGAAATGCATAATAATGACGCAACTGAGGATCATGTGAAAAGCGTGTGGGAGGGCCAGCTTTCTTGTCATGGGAGGAAGACAGCTTGCTCATTTATGGAAACAGCTGGTACTGTCCTGAAAAAGAGTGTTGTTTACCTCTTCAAATACAAAGTACGCGAGAAGACCCAGAGCACGTCGAGGCCATCCAGAAATTATTTTCTGTAAAATTTTATTCATTCAAGAATTAAACTACAACAAAAGACTGGCCCTGATTCTGCACTTATTCTATCTTATGAAGGTTTGAGAGTGTAATAATGATAATAATCTTTGACCGCACCCTCCACTGGGAAACACACCCGCACTGGTTCGTGCGGCAGACAAAGGCCAACTGACCCTAGAGGAGTAAGTACAGGTGCAACCGACGACTGATCACTAAGAACTATGACGCCGAAGCGGAAGGTTCAACGACCCGCTAACCCCCTACCCTAAGGTAAGTACCCCCACGATAGTTATGCTCACCAAGCAAATTTGCTGATTCAATGCGCCTAGCGATATGTCAAAGACAGCACCTGGCCTGGGGATCATTCATGGGACACTCAGCACAACTCTGCAGCTCGCAACGTCCTCTGCTCTCATGCGAAAAACCATACTCTCGTGTTTTAAAATTTGTGGAAGGAATCACAAAAAAAAAACAACAGCATGAGCTAATGGTTGTCAGATCGTCGAAACGTCCTGCTCGTACTTGAGACTGAGTAGCCTCGATTTGAGAGGGTGGCGATCACCAATGGCATTGAAAATGTAAAGTTCAAAATAATAAGAGATATGTAGGTGCACGGTTACTAAAACGTCACATAAATCAACTGTCAGCGATTACGTGCATTATGAAGATAACGCGCAGCGTGATTCTTCTCTGGTCACAGGATGCAGTAAGAACACCCCTGCTCACGACGGGCGACATACATAATACCACTTAAACCTTTTACAAAATAATCAATAATAATGATCAAGATACACAAGATGTCTGCTGATAGTTTAGGATGTAGCTGCAAAGAAAGAGAAATGTAGGATGGAGCAAAATTTTGAGACCCACAGTACTGCAACTACATGTGATCCGAAGACAAGAACTCACAAAGATTCGATAAGTGCGGTAAGAACAGACTGTAAGCTCCACCAACACTCTGGGAAGAGTGGATTGGGGACTTACCTACAGTACTTGCTGCTATATGAGGATATGACCTCAGAAAAGAAAAACATTCTTTTCTCCAAAATTGCGTTCCAGTCACTATGCACCTGCATTAGAAACAGGCTAGAAGGCATTTACTGAAATTTTAGTGCAATCGAAAGGTGCAGAGAGCGTTGCTCGTTCTCTCTTAGCAACAGGAACCGGAGCACTTTGAGAGCGCATGCCTCCGCCAAGCAACAAGCAACGGTAACGAAAAATTTAAATTGGTTGTATCAACAAAAAAATTTAATCATTCGTGCTGTTTACCAATAACAATAGTTTCCGTAATTTTCGTGGAGATCCGTTCATAACTTTCTGAATTATACTGCTAACAAACAGTCAAACTTACAAACAGACCAACCGATCATTACGAAAATTTAATCATTATGTCTTTTATTCTAGCAACTCCCGTACTTTTCAGTTATTGCGCTAACAAGCATAGAAATAAACACAGCGACACACGAACGAACAAACAGATCATCACAAAAAAAAACTTGTCATTTACTCATCGCGATACCCCCAATAACTCACCTCTTATAATATTTCGATATTTTTTCTCTTCATGTAACAACCCAAACAAAATATTCTCGCGGACAGTGCCGGAGAATATCCAGGGGTCCTGAGAAGCGTAAGATATCCGTCCTGCGATGTCCACATGTCCTTCTGTAAGTGGCAGCTCCCCCAGCATAGCCTGCAGCAGCGAACTCTGCAATGGCAGGCACACTCTTCAGTACTTACATATAAATATTAGTCGAGATCGCTACAGCAGCTCCCCAGCATGACCCACAGTGGAAAACTCGCCTGTCGTCATGTCTTTTCAAGGACACAAGTGCAAAAATGTGTAAGAAATTACCGTAACGCGTTGCACTTGACTGCGTGTCGGTTAGGGTACAAGGAACGTCCCGTGCAAGGAGCTTCAGTTCCTCTTTTTGTAGATGGATCAATGATATATAGAATCTGTTATTACATAACCTAGGACTCTAATAATAATCTGCTGTTTATATATCAAGGCTTCATAGTAAAGAGTATCTAGAGCTCACCATCGGTCCAACATACAATAACCTGCAGTAGTGGTTAATAATTTCAATATACACTATCTTGAACAACTTGCCAGGCGGAACACATAGTGCAATTAAGGTGGTCTTCCAGAGCATGCAATATATAGAACATTGATAAGCGGCCTACTAATGCAAGACCAGTGTCTGCTGACGAAAGAAGATGTTAATAAAAATTTCACATCAAGGTTGTGATAATTTTCTATACAGCTAGCTCAAGGATGGTGGTGTTCCCATTAGAATATATGTATATATCAATTTAAAGGCTGACCATTCATAGGTTTGTAATATAATCCTAAGAGAAATATGACTTCTTACGAGCTTTGATCTTAGTAGAACTCCAGAGAAGTTTTGTGTTAAACACACAGCTCTACGTTTCACTAGACGGCCCGTGACCCGTTGGGTCGTCATCACGATTGTCTTTGCTTGCGGAAAAACAGGTGCTATTCAGCTAGTCATGGACCACGCGCTATTCGGCCGGCCACTCCTGCCCGTACTGGTCGTCATCAATAGCTTCTTTGCTTCTCTAAGGAATATTCAACACGCAGTCTGTAAGCAAATTCAATTTATATGTTACGCATTCCAGTTGTCTTTTCCGTTGCAACTTTGAAATGATCGTGCCCGTTCTTGCTATCGAGGGGCTGGTTCCACGTGCGTATCACAGACACAATCGAATTAAAGAGCTAATCCATGGAAAGAGGCAACAGCCCCTCGAATTTCTTCCCGTCTAAAAGCGAAGAAGCTGTGCCAACAAGACGCAAGCAAGCAAGTAATAAATAAGCAAGGCTCACAGACTACTAGTATAATATAGATTGATAGATTAGTATTATATTCTAAGTTTAAGCCTGCTCGCCGACAGCATACGCTGCCGTCTGATGAAAGGAAGAAAGCCGCAACCAGAGAAAACAATACGGTGATGACCGCAATGAGTAAGAACACCAATCGAAACAAAAGAAAGCCTGAAAACAAAGGCTATTAAAGCAGATGTAAGATGAATCAATAAAGTTGAATCAGTAAGACAAGGTGCACGATCCCAAGACTCAACTGTGACAACGTTAACTTAGTGAGGAGTTGGGCGCCCTGACTCACAAGCGAGATACTAACAAGGTGAATCATCGGTAGGCACAAGAACCTAATACATGTATACATTCAAGTCAAGAGACAAGGGCATGCAGACTAGATGCTTCAGGAAAGCAATGACAAAGTACAGAACTTGAATCTTCAAAGCAGTGCGATGCCGAGCCGCAATCTTCAGCAACGGGATACGCTACTTCCAGCGACGAGGTAGCGGCAGACGTCTTGGGGATATGCAGCGGGGTGCATCGTATAGCGAGTCGATGGAGAGCATCGAGCCGGAGCTTTGACCTGGGTGCCAGGCAGCCGAAGTCAGACAGTGTGGCTCAGAGGCAGGAAGCTGTAGTTAGTTATACTCAGAAAACTTATACCTCCGTTTCCGAGTGAAACGACAGCACAGAGGAAATGACAAGGGACATTAGTATGTTGATAGAAACGGGAACCCATGCACGAAGTTGTTCCCACTCAGGATCAACGCGCAAAGGAACATAAAATCGGGAAAGAAGATGAAGACCAGAATAAAACTTGAGCAAGTCGGAATATGAAATCAGGAAGGAAGTAAAGTGGGCACGAAAGAAGCTGCAGGAGACTGAGTGGTCTCCCGAACAAGTGTGTTGCCCTAGCTTCATTTAGTGGGCGCAGCATGTGAAGCATCTTCTCAATTTAACAGTTCGGTGACAAGGAGGTCCTTTCAACTGACAGTTTAGCTCCTTCCCTGCCTTCCGGAGCGAGACCCATCCCAACACCCGTCTGAAGATGTTAAGCCACCATTTCCAATCCTTGCGTTACCTCTTTCTATTAAACCTCCTTGTCCGGTTATTCCGCTCTAAGGGCCCCTCAAATTTTATCCTTCAGTAGATGGGAGAGATTTGGGCGAACACAAGTGGGTTCTAGTAATCTATTTTAGTATCCGTTGACTCTCGATCTTCGGCTGGAAATGCCAGGTGGAATTAAACGTGATATTCAGATGTGTCTATACTTCAGCCAAACTCTGCATTGTGGCGATCTATCGTTGGATAAATACGTACGCCGGTTACAGTGACTGCTTAATACGGCTGCCAGACAAGAATGAGCACTTTCTGGATCTAAGTGGGCACATTTATTGATTCTTGGCGGAAGTCAGGAGGCTGTGCTTGCGACACATGACATGTGCTGCGGCACACGGTGAATACCAAGGAAGTTGACTGGAGTCCTTTAGGCTATACCTCTTTCATGAAGACTGACCAAGGAGGTTGAATAGAGTATTACAGCTCTTTGAGACCACTGCAGGGGCTCTCAGCAGCCCTTTACGAGTATACTGAGGCATCGTAACGCGGCGGTTGAGCGGTCGTATTGGTTGGGTCTGTGCGTGTGCCCACTGCCTAATCGCGTGCTGTAATTCCAAAGTCAACGCAGAAAACAAGGAGGCTGGTACTATTACAGCTCATTGGCAGAGATGCGACTTTTCTTACGAAAACAAACTACTAAGACATTATAGCCCTATCTGCACAAAACTATACGACTTCGTTACAAAAAAAAATCAATTCAAATGCAAGGCGACAAGAATCTTATAACACAGCCTGCTTGCAATAGGATGAGCCTATATAGCCCTTTCTATTTGCTCTAAAAGAAATCTCAAACTTCAGAACACAAGGACTATCCCACCTTGCCGGCTCCCACTGGACCGATGACAAAGAGCAGCTCGTCCCGTCTCATGGTGAAAGAGATGCCGCTGAGGGTTTCAAGTCCCTTCTCAAAGATAGGGAATGTTGTGTTATAGTAGCACCCTAGGCCATTGGTCTGGCCTCTGCTTACCGATTCTTCTTCGGTGCCGAGCCACTTCGCATGAATCTCCACCACGTTCACTACCTCCTGTGCATGATGAAAGAAAATTTTGAAAACATCAACCGAACAGAGATTAGTGCTAAGTGTCAGGAGACAGGCTTTCTTTTTTGTCAAATATCAACAACACAATCCACTACCAGGGAATAACCAAGGTGCCACTTACCTTAACGCTAACGTTCGCTAGTACTGGCCGAAGAGTAGGATTGTCTTTCCATTCTTCAAGGTCGAGAAATTCCTGGGGGAATAGGAAGAGAATTCTTAAAGTATGCTAGCATACAAATTATCAAGTGTACAGTAGAGATGACCCATATTCTACAAATAATTACACTATTAATGATTGGAACAATGGCGAACCGACCGCATTATTTGCCATATTAACAGACTCACCTCAATTCTGACACAGGTAATCAAAGCTTCGGAGAAAGACGTAATACAGTAGGGGAAAACGCGAGTGATGGTCGTTCGTAGCTGATGGAGCAACATTGCAGGCACAAAGATACTTGCAGCTGTGACGGCGCCCCCGCTCATGACGTGCACACACACAGTGACAAACAGCGCAAGCTTTGCTGAGATCCAATAGAAGATACAACTGAAGGCTCTGAATATGCCCGACAAGCGAATGGTCTCCAGCTCATTCCTGAAATGTAGAAATTCAGCGACACTTTATTCTGTTTCTGAAGCCGTAAGGCCATCTTACCAAGTAAACATCTTGATGACCTGCATGGCTTATCACAATCTCGTCCATGCAACATATCTTCTGCACCTCCCCATGGGCTCACCTCCTGGCCTCAGACACCAGTTCCGTGAAGACATCTTCCCAAGTGAACATCTTGATGACCCGCACGGCTCTCACAATCTCGTCCATACAAGATATCTACT
>LQNS02278161.1:2584826-2601941 GCA_001587735.2 Parhyale hawaiensis
AATCAGGTGACAGGACCTTGCAGAACGCTTAAATTGCATGGAGAAGCGTAAATATCCACCACAGATTCCGCAGCAAGAGAATTAGCCCTACCACCCGGGAAGCCCACCAGCCAATCAGAGCACACCGCTACAACCTTCGACTGCTCAGCAGCGATAAATAGAAGCCGCCGTTTGCCAACGATAGCACATTTTAATCTACATGCAGCTAGCTTCCTATCATCAACTACAGGCGTTACCTCTCCTGTAACTTCCAATGGCCTGAAGATGATCATGAGCTATGATCGAAACGCGTCGCCAACCAAGTGTAATACCATCACCGGATTACAACCTGAGCTTTGGCCAACTTCTGTTCCAGACGGATCAAGAAACTATTTTAGATGTTCGTCTTTTGGAGAAAACAAAAAAAGATAGGGTATTGTAACTAAACAATACGGCGCTCTATTTAATCAAACCTGTATGTACATATGTATATATTTTTTTGTCTGTCTACCCAAAAAGAGGAAGAAGGGGTTGAGCAATGTTCATATTTTTTGCAGGGGGGGGGGGGTTGACCTAGATGTGACTAATGACAAAAACTGAAATTAGTTGGCCATCAAAAATCATCTCTGATGAATTTTGTTGTTTGTCCAGTGTCCACCCAACCCAAAAAGAGGCAGAAGGAGTTAAGTCATTATAATAATTTTTTAGGCAGTCAGCTGGGTTGACTGAGATATGAAAATACCAATAATTTAGAGTTAGCTGGTCATGAAAAGTGACGGCGTGTAAATTTGTCTCTCCACTGAAAAACAGGGAGTTGAGTAGTGTTCTTAATTTTTTTGCAGGGAGTCAGGTCGGCTGACCTAGGTGGGAAAAAATATAAATCTCTAGATTTAGCTAGTCATCAAAAATAACGGCGTGTATGGTCCTACACCCCTGGGCATTCTAGTTGACTATACGTCGGTCGTAAGATTTTTCAGAACAAAACTCAAAAAATTATAGACAAATAGTCATGAAATTTGTAGGAATTGTTACAAATGCCAGTAAGCACAAATGAACAAATTTTGTTAGTGATCGGCTGTTCTGTTTGTGTATTTGCTATTTGAAAGTCAGGAACGGATCTCTATGGGATATGCAGGAATTGTTATGTATAGTAAAAGACACAAATGATTAAATTTTGTTGGCGATCAGTGATGAGTTTGTGGGTTTGACTCAATCTTTGTAAAAATATTCATCAGAACATACATAGCTTGAAAAGTTATGGATGGATCTTCAAGATAATTACAGGAACTGCTACTAATGCTAAGAGGCACAAATGGCCAGATTTCGGTAATAATGAAAATAATAAGGAATTCCTGGTTTTAGGACCAATTCGATTTTTTTCGTAAATACTGCCTTGCTTGGCGTAGGTATGCGCTCTTAGAATGCTCTCGCTTAACATGTAATTTATTCTAAATATATAATTAATCCAAATGTAGCTGTACATGAAAAGAATGGCGGCTGATGTTAAGTCTGATAACCATTTCGCTGCAATCTGAATCTATGAATGAGTTGCAACAAAAGGTGATATTTTAACCATGTTTGAAGTCCACGGGAAAGACATAATCACGTTTCAGAAAGTGTTCATTCTCCTTCTCAACTAGGGAATCTACGTGCAGTTTTTATCGCAAAAAGGCTGCAAAATAGTACAAGTTCGACAAGCTACATTTACTGGAACCATACGAGTGATGAAAAAGAATACTTCCACTATAGGTATACTTTTAAGGGCACAACTGAAATTACAAATTACTAAATAAAAATGTCATTGTACAACGGTGAACTTCATGAGATTAGGCGCTTAAACCATCAACTATTAAAAATTTTATTCATTGCCAAAATAATAGTTATATAGCGGTGCGTAGGGTAGAACCGTAACTCAAAAGTACAATAAAACACTCACTTCTGGAAGAATATTGAAGTTCACAGATGATAGAATTTAATATTTAAGTAAGTAAGTAAGAGATTGGCTTAAACAAAACGATGAGAAGAGGAACGTTAAGGTGCCTTTGATTGTGAGGCGATGTGAAGCGTTCGAGATTATATTTATCCAAAAATGTATATGAATTCGCTGGTTTCCAATTGCTATGACGGGTGTCAAGCGTTAACCCTCAACTGATTACCTTTGAAACATCTGAAACCGCAAGCTTGCTTTTTAAGCTGGAGCTGCTGGAAATTTCAAGCGAACTGCAGTTGCTTTTAACGCACCACGATCCAGAATGGCAGGCCGGCCTAACAGTCTACGTGGAGTCCCAGGGGAGTCAAGTCAAGAGGGCTTAGCGTAGCTTAGCTCGACTTTGGGCACATTCGAATGGCTCGTTAAAGTTAATCCAAACCCCCTCGTTCAAAACATCAGACGGTGCCTTGACCTCGTCCCGCTGAATCAGATTCCAGGAGCTAAGCTAGAAGCACTTACCCACGAGACCGCCGGAAAATCATGCAGGCTCCGTAAAATAGAGTTTCGAGTCGTCTCAAGCGTACTTGGGTTGCTTTTATATTGCAAATTGATTTAAATTTGCGAAACCAAAATTCATATTTGAGGTCGCAAGTTAATTGTGGGATTGACTTAGCTCCATATTGACGAACCAAGCGCTGCCGCCTTGAGTCTTGACTCTTGCCTCCCCATGGTTGCCGAACAGAAATGTTGAACACAACCAAAAAAAAAGCTTACCTTAGAAGAACATATTCCATCAAGAATTCTAGTATTAACATCACAGCTTTGCCACGTACGCAGCGAGCGACCGCTAAAGCAAAGTTAGGGCGGCTTCCTTTGCCCATCGCACGCTTCCTTTCAGCTTCCCAGCATCTGCAAATATAAAAATTGTTCTTTCAGCTCCCAACCACCGCAAAAGCAAAGATCCCATTAGCTTCAGTTTCTTAACATCCGTAAAATAAAAGTTAATTTTCAGCGTTCCTACTTCTGTAAAGTTAAGGATCTTGTTAGTTTTCCAGAGGCAAGGCATTCCCCGAATGAAAGCGTCATTTGCGTTTCTTCGGCATTTCAAACAAGCAATAAAGTTATTAAGAAAAATCAGTACAAACGAATATGAAAAACTACAATTAAATAACAAATCTGCTTCTTCCAAAATGAACAGAGAATACAGTTTCTAATATATGATATTCTAAATTAGTAATCGATCAAACAAACTTGCATTATTTTGTAGAGTTAGCTTTTTACTAGTTTATAAAATGATAACCTAATAGTACATTTTACAAAACTATGACTTTCCCTGACTCTTCAGAACCCTCTTGAGCCGGTAGCTGAAACGGCCAGTAAATGCGGTAATGGACTTAATGAAAGCGTCTTCCATGTGCCTCCAGCTCTTTTTGATGACCTTCTTAACTACGTTGCTTGTGTAGTCCAAGGGGAGACCGAGTTTAGGCGAGAAGGGCGGCCACATGGAAGATGGCCAGAACTTGGTTCCCTCCGAGGTCAAGAATGCCTGCGTCGACTTGGCTGTGTGGGAAAAGGCGCCGTCTAACTGGAAGACATAACTGCCAGGGGGTAATTCTTCCTTAGCCATAGCAAGAAATGCTATTTCAGCACTTTCTGGTACACCACGGGTCGACCTCGTTCGCGGGGATGAAGATCATCGGACACTCTTGCCGTCGCTGGCTACGATGACAAGGACCACGATCTTCGCAGGGTTTTTGGACTCCGAGTTGAACTTGATCTAGGGGTTTTCCAAGCTCACGGCTAGTACGTGATGTATCGGTCATCTTGCCTATTGACTACGGCGTCCATGACAATGAGCTTCGCATCTGGGAAAATTTGCACCTTCTTGGAGATAGGCGAGTTCTTCATCCAGTCTTTCAAAGCCCTCGTCCACTCCAATTAGCCTCTAAACTCCTGTAAATACTCTTACCAGCACTCGGCACGTCTCTAATCTTCAAGCGTTTTGACAAGTCGCTTTTTTTTTATAATTCCCGAGCCCACCTGGCGGCAGAACTCAAGGGTCCTGGACACTGCGAGATCGTTGTCTTCGTGTTCTTCCCTAATCAGGTTTCGGGCTTTCTTGATGTAGGTCATCGTCCTCATTGACCTCGGCCTTTCACATTTTGACTTAGTATCAAGACTTTGGCCAACTTTGACCAATCTTTTGACCATTATAACAGTCGACTCGGACACATGGAAGTCCATCACGATGACGACGACCCTCTTGCCCGCTTGCAAGAACTTTTAGATGGTCATACCATTTTTCTCAAAACTTTAGTTGGCGAATATTTTTAAGCGATCTATTTGTTTTGCTTTGTAGTGGTGACCTACAGGAATACTTCGTGAAAGTATCAGCTTGATCTGAAAAATGACGATTAGGTGCTATTAATTAAAAGGTGTGAGAACTCTTGGGCAGTCGTAACGATTTATGTAAACAGCTGTCATTTCCTCTTACTCGGACACACTGGCTCGCTCATGATATGCCTCATGAAGTGTTACGTTCAATGTTTCGAATTACACCCAAAAGTGAAAATTTACCTCTCTATTTTGTCAGCAAGTACTTGCGAAGTGTCTTCTTCTTCTAAGGCAAAGAGGTCTTCGGCGATGAGGGTCCGGCGACATCCCATCCGTAGAAGCGGCACCACCCACCTGTATGAGCAGAAACTAAATAAACACGATCTGGGGGGATTTAAGCTTCAAAAGCTCTAGCCTGAGCCTAAAGAAAGGGAAGGTTTGAAAAAATCCGGCTTAGCTTAGAGCAGTGACAGGTTTGAAAAAGATCTAGCCTGTGTGTAAAGGAGTGCTGAGTTTGATAAAGATTAGGGAGTTAGAGGAGTGATTGGTTTGAAACAGATACAAGCCTTATCTTGCGAAGTGAACAATTATTTTTTTAACTCGTGCAAAAATTTAAGATTTTGTAGAATGAAACGTTATTTCATTTTCCAATTTCTGCCCTTAAAGCGGGAAGAAATGCACTAAATGTCGAGCATAAGTTAATATACTTTTATAAGACAAACTAGCACTGTAGCTCAGTTTGAAAATTGGATTCGGGGCTTTTCTGAAAGCGGACAAGGATTAATCCTGCAAAGCCACCTCTCAATTAAGTCCGCCTTTAGCTAAGATATCTTAATGCTCTCATATGTTTGATTACCTACTCATAATACAATATCGGAACTTGTAGATACCTAACATAGAAAATATGGATTAGAGCACAACGTGCATGGCAAAGGAGCTTTAATGTCGGTAAATGTTCAGTAACGTACGTAGGGCTGGAGAACACCTCAATCAGTTTGAAAATGAACGGACAGAATTGGCAGCTGTCGAGCAACAACATGACAAGGAAATACTGTTACAAACTATACAAACTAACTACAACACAGCCAGCAAGTAGACAAGAGAGTGAAAAGAGCAAGCAGAGTAGAGGGATTCAGTCCAAGGAGTTTTGAGTACAAATACAAGGACATAATCATTCCTTAGTACAAAGCACAAGTGTGCCCACATTTAGAATTGCTGTTCAATTCTGGTCACCACATCAGTGCAAAGATTTCGATAACGTGGAACGAATCCAACGCAGAGCAACGAAATTGATACCTCAGCTGCGAAACAATCCATACTAGTTCGCCTACAAGAAGTTGGCCTGATCTCTATCGAGCAAAGATGAAACGTGGGCCAATTAATCGAAACATTCAAGTTTTTGAATGACTGCAATAAAGGAACCTACAACAGGGCTTTTTGAGAGAGACGTTGATGATCGCCTGCGAAACAACGTTCAAAAATCAAACATAATGCTTACATTTCTTTCCCTAATTCACAGTGAACATCGCAAACGGACTCCCCTTATAAGTTGGTGCGGAGACAGTCACCGCGTTTAAAATTCGTCTTGACAGACATTGGGATAGACACCCTGTGCAACTAAGAACACCTCCTCAAGGAGTCACAAACTCTTAAACGGCACTAGCTTCGGAGGCCAGTTTTATCCATAATATTTTCTGTTCCGCCCTAAACATCTTACTGTTTACAAGCTCCGCATATCTGCAGTTATAAATTGCAATTGCAGAATTGAGCCGTCGAGCTGATTGGCCTATCCTAAGCCTCAGAAAGGTACCTACGCTGGCTTCGACCTGTTGAACTGAGTTTCACGCGGTGACCCATAATCGGCTACCCTTGACACTTCCGAAAATCTGAATCTTACTCTGTAAGATGGCGTGTTCAGCCCGTACAACGTAGTCGCGTTGCTTTAAGCACTTGTAACATAATTCAAAGTGACTGAGTCACAGCTTATATCTGAAATTTTGAAGTCAACCCTTGAAGGTATAATACCGGCACCCAAAATTGTTGGCTCGGCTATACGTCTGGCTAGATTAGTTATATGTTTCGCAAAAATTGTGCAAAAAAAGGAGAAAATTTTTTGCAGTTGTATTCAGCAGTCGACACAAATGGAGAAGACTTATAATGTTAACCAGGTATATATTTTTTAAATAAAAAGTTATTCCACTTCGGTAGGCAATAAATAAAAAAAAACATTTTTTGAAAGAACGATACTTCGCAATAATTTTAGATCCGCTATTAAGTAATATTTTACACATAGCAAGTAAATTATCAACAGCATTATACTTACGTTAGAGTGAGCCGAGAGAAGATGTTGGAGTTGCTCCTTTTTACCCTATTCATGCTGAGCGAGGGTAGCACAGTTTTTTGTTGAAGCAATCAGAGGGCTGGTTTCATTTGCCGAATGAGTGCTAAGTAACATTTATAGTTTATAAAATAGGAAGAACAATAAAGGAAGGGCACAAAAAAGAACAAATATCGTTTTCCTCTAGTACAGTGCTTCTCAATCCTGGGGTAAATTACCCTATTGGGGTAATTTGCCCCAAATTTATGAGATAATGGGTGTTCTGTATGAGAAAAGGCAGCCTGACCATAGCAGGTTATATGACCCGTGCAGTTCCTTACGCGGCTGTAGAAAAAAGATAACACCAGATATATTGCCAGGGCAATGTTCAGTTGGGTGAATGATAATTATGATTTTTCATTTTGGAGTAATCGGTTCATAAAGGTTAGCAAAAACTTCCGTAGAAAGTGGTTTTCAGTCAAGCACACTTCAGTGTTGACTGGTTTTCCAATAACTTTACCTTTATCGTGCTATCGAGCAAGACTGTAAAATGCAACACAAGCCATTCGAACAACAAGTAAGGCGAAAGCTATATAATTAAGATATCTGGAGGTTGTATATACTTTTTTACGTAAATAGAACGTCAGTTACACCAAGTGTCGTGGGTAACGTACACACTGAGGAGATAACTCGCTGCTGGTGCTATCGACCACACTAACTGCGGGCCATGCAAGAGGGTAGAACCAACACCAAGACTAATTTGACTGCTCATACCGGTGGAGTGAGTCACACAACCTGAGCCTCGTCCATTTCCCGATACCCTTTAGACAATTGAACTTTACCTAGAGTCCGTTTAGTAAAGAAGGATTTCGAAACAACATCAATTCTTAATAACACATCTCTTCAGCTATAGTAGTAAAAATATTTTTGGACATAATAGTGCTAGCATACATGTCGTAGTATTTACAGATACATAGAATAGGTTTTTAGAGGTTGTGAAGGCCTAATCTCGGTCATTTCTCTCAGCACATGTTTTCTGCTGGCAGGTCTTAAAGCGATATCGAATTCGCCAATGTATCGTCAACTTGTTTCAAGTTTGGCAAGCGCGCTACTACTAACAGAAAAAAAATAATTAGTTAAACCTCTATACAGACGGACACACACTGAAAAGAGAGGAAAACAGAGCGGAAACACTCATGTTATTTATCGCAGAACTTCTCTCATTAATTTTTGCCGCCATTAATTTTCTCATAAAATCCCACAGTAGAACAACTTTAGTAGGAAAAAAGAAGCACCAAGCTACAAATAAAAACATTTTTTGTACTTTTCGTTGCAATCGTTTCGGATAATATAAAATGCATCTTTAGTGCTAATTAAAATCATAATGATCTCATTGATCTGTAACGACGAAGTGAATGTAAGCACAATGGTACAGAGACCATAGTTTCTCTAATGCCTCAAAATGAACTAAACGCTACCTAACTAACATCAATATTCGTACCTAGAATCTAAAGGCTTCTACGGATGGTAAAATATTTAATTTATGACACTTCAAGGTGTTGCCGATTGACAGTTATTAAGAGTTGGTTTAAGGGAACTGATACAGATGGATTCCAGAATTTTGAGGCCCTGTGCATGGTGGTAACTGCCAGTAATATGGAAATTCGTTCTTCTAATTGGATGCCCCTCCCTCGGTTAGAGTATGATTGCGAATGGAAGAGTAACTAGGCGCTGTTTGTTGTTCCCTTGTCCTATGTGAGACACCTCTGGGGTGTGCTACCCTAATGTAAAGTTGTACCGAAGTACTGGCTACGTACGACAGCTGGCAGCCGTCACACACGTATTCGTACACAACTCCAACGCGACTAAACTCGTTGAGGGGTTCCGGTTCGCCACCCTTGAAGAAAGATCGTATGAAAGCTCTCAGGTGCAGAGAGAGTCTCAATGAAAAACTTGTCAAGCCTCTTAATTTCTTCCAATCTGAGGGTGATTGGGTCTTTCAGCAAGAGAACCACCCTATGGCACACACCGAAACCAATGCAAAAATGGTTCGATGGCTCGAAATACTAGAACGCCTCGAGCGTAACGTAAGACCATCACCCACGGTGGGGACAAATTCAACGCCGTCATTTTTTATGGCCAGCTAACTCTAGACTTTTGGCATTTTTCCCATCTCAGACAACCCGCCTGACTGCCTGAAAAATATATGATATTGATTCATCTCGTTCTGCTACTTTTTGGATTGACAAGCAACAAACTTCAACGTAGTCATTTTTTAAGGCGTGCATACTCTGGAGCTTTGGCATTTTTCACAACTAAGTCAACCCACTAATTCCTAGTAAAAATTTCTGAACATTACTCAACTCCTTTTCCCTCTTTTTGGGTGGACAGAAACAAAACAAACAAATATCATTTATTATCGCGTATACAGGGTACAATGGATACACCTGTCGAGGTTTTCTTTTTGCCTTAATTCTGAAATTTTGAAGATCCAGTAGTGTGAAGAGCAGGAGAAGCAGTCCGTGCTGAGAGTCAATTTAGGATCCCTCACCGTGCATCGCCTGGCCTCTCGGTGCTGGAGTGTTCCACGCAGTGTAAATCCGTAGCGTGCCGTCCGGGGAATCGAACCCGGGCCTCCGTTGATGCGATGCCGAACCGTTGTCACTTCACCGACAGACCAGCAAATATACCCAAATCTTCAACAAAAACATTATCACCGCTTTTCACTTCACACGCGGATAATAATCACCGCTCTTCACTTCACACGCGGATGATAATCACCTCTCTTCACTTCACACGCGGATGATAATCACCGCTCTTTGCTTCGTTCTCGGGTGTAATAATTTTATGAAGTGGCAAAGCCAGTCACCAGACATAAACCCAATCGAGAGCTTCTGAAGATACTTAAATCACTGACAATAGGAATTCTCAGAATATCAAAGACTTAAAAGTTTCCCGCAATGAAGAGTGGTCCCGTATTACACCTGAAACATACATAACAAACTAGAGCACTTTGAGAGCGCATACCTCTGTCAAGCGAGGCAACAGTAACAAAAAGTTCAAATTGGCTCTGAAACCATAATTTTCTTTGTATAAACTCCAAAATCTGATCATTTGTGCTTTTTCATAGTAATAACAGCTTGTGCAATTTTCTTGAAGATCCGTTCATAACTTTTTGAGTTATACTGCTAACAAACGTTATGACAAATATGAGTCAAACATACAAACGAACAAACAGATCTGCACCAAAATTTGTTCATTTATGTCTTATAACATTACTAACAACTACTATAAATTTCATAAAGATCCATTCATTTTTTTACGTAATTATTGTGCTAACAAGCATAAAATTAAAAACAGTGACAAACGAAAGAACAAACGAATCATTACCAAAATTTGGTCATTTACTCTTTATTATATACTTAACGACTCATGTTAATTTCATCAAAATCCATCCATAACTTTTTGAGTAATGGCATTGAGAAAAATGAGGCAGATAAACAAACAAACAAACGGATGGACTTATCTTCACCAAAAATTAATCATCTGTTTCTCCTAACATACCTAACAATCCCTGTAAATTTCATCCAAATCGGTTTATAACTTTTTGAGTTATCTTGGTGACAGAAAGACAGCCAGACAAACATCTAAACAGACAGACAGACAAACACAACGAAAACATAACCTCCTTGGCGGAGGTAACTAACGTGCAACTATGCAAACAGTCTGAATGATGTAAAGCACTGCAAAGGGTTTGTAACTAAACATTAAATGCATGCACTGAATATTTTTCTGTTAGGTAGTACTTTTCATACAACAGTTATTTGCAGTATATTTTTAGCACGCACTTCCTAGTTACGTTGAAATAAAAAATCCATGCATGTCCATTTGGGCTAATACTATTGATTAACATCTAAGACTTTTTCCTAATAATTCACTGTACTGACTAGTTTTCCGTGTTACTGTACGCGCAGAAAAGTATGTTCTTTACGATAAAAACACCTGGTTTGTTAGCACTAACGAAGTAATATTTTAGCTACAAAGCAACAATAATTAATCGTAGACGACACTGTTGTTCATCACAAAACTCTTGTTCATCTGTTGTTTATCACAAACGACAATGTGCATTGGCGCAAATTCAAACAACAAGGTAGTTTACAGTTAATTAATTTTGCTTAATGGCAAACAACCATTTTTCTGTGTGTATAAAGTTTGTTGTTCTCTAAAGCAACGTTTCTCAATCTTTTCGAAATTATTATTCTAAAATACGCTTACACAATTATCAGTAACACTATTGAACAAATACCTGCCAATGTCGAGTGCTTTCCTTTCTTCGTAGTTGCATGCAGAACTGCAAAGGTCATATAACCCGCTGAGCGCAGATCAACTAGTACTCCAAAAATATGGATCCATCAACCCACTTGGGTAATTTCACCTCGAACTGGGAAGCACCGCTCTAAGGCATTGTTTACATGACGCCATTTTCCATGCAACACGGCTGTACCCTATGAGATTTTCCCCAAATTTATGGGATTTGACACCTACCAATAGACTGTCGAGGTCGACCTTTCTTCGCATCATTTTTGGAATTGCTTATCAGCCATTGAAATTTGACCTCCGTTGTCTTCCATATGTGTGCGAGAGTCGTAACTATTTTAGAAGTGATGGATTATCACATCACTTGATATTCTAAACCCCACGAGTGACAGATCACAGATGGAAAAAAGTTTTTCGCCAAGAGACGAAGGCATGGGGAAAAAACAGCGCGTTGCGCAACGGAAGCTCGTGTGTAAACGTGACTTGAGCGCAAAAATTTTGTAATTTCACAAAAAGTGACATCCTCAAATCAATGAAGAAAAAAAATGTTCACGTGCTCATAGCTGTATTTATATCACACAGATACTCTACATTCAATAGTCCCACAAATGTTCCCTACACAAAAAAGTTTCTCGGTTCACGAATGTGTTCTAAAAAAACGCTCCGATCTCACAGGTGTTCACTTATCACAAAATTCTATTGTGTTACCGAGGCATTCTATACAGCACACTCAACGTACAGATGTTTGCCAACTGTACGGTAAAATTTACATGACTAACAGAAACAGATTGACATACTTGCAATGAAAAAGAAGCTCCCTTTAACTTAAAAAAAAGCAGTTCGCTGACTTCAGTTTTCTACGCACCCCCGTGAAAACGCCGTGAACCAAGGCCCCCTAAAACACTCTGTCTAGGGGGCTTTGCTTGAACACGCGTACTCCCTGCCACTAATCAACTGTTTCCCGTGTTATCCCTAGCAGATCCTGTATTTTTCATAATGCCCTGTTCGTATTTTTTTTTATTTTGATTAAATTTACTCCAAATAACCTAAAACCCTATGGACCATTATGAACAATACTGTAAATACAGTCTGCTTGGGACGACACGAGGAACAGTTGATAATATTTTATTGGTGAGTGCGGTAGAAATCCTGGTATTATTTTACAAGTGCACCGAACTCGATACGGTATTATAGGTTAAAAAATGCATTTTAAGACTTTCTTCGTGAAAAACGTTTTCATTCTGTATGAAAAAAGAAGCCCACTCACACAGTGTAATGGAAAACCTTTTTATATGTTATTAGGATCAGGTTAGGTAAGATAAGGTTAGTTTAGGTCAGTTTAGGTTCCTATGGGTTCGCCGGGTATTCAATGCAAAGTCAGATATCTAGAGAACTAAGCATCTCCAACGAAAACGTTATTCATGAAATGAGTCATAAAATGCCTTCTTTTACCTAAATAAATATGTCAACAAAAATACAAAAAGCAAGTTTGGTGCACTTGTAAGATTTTTTCGAAATCCTGGCTTCTGAACTATTTTGAAACTTTAGTTAGCGTTACTTTACTTGGTTGTGACCTAAACGACCTTTGTGCAGAGCTTAAGCATAGCATAAAGCATAGTAACCAATTTTGAGTATACGGGTGAGGTGTAAAATAGCAGAAAGAAAGTATATTTGAATCTCTTCGTGAAACATGTTCACTGGGCTAAAGTTTGGGCAGGTTCGATTGGGCCGTGAAATTAAGCCTATGAGCCTTGACTTGTCTGATGGTCTGGAGGCACGTGCCCGGGCTTCGACCGGTTGAATTAAGTTTCAAGTATTGAATTTCGATCATGAAGACTCCTAGAAATATACTCGTGCTCTTTAAAATGAAGTTTTCAGTTTTACGTTATTTGGCTGTTTCTACAGAACGTTTCAAAGTTGCAAAAACCGAAGTTTCTATGCGAAGTTTCCAACATTTCAAACCTAAGAGGCATAATTTCGGTGTCCATTTGAACGTGGCTCCAATATTTCACTCCTTTGCTGACGTTAATATTGTAATTGTCGGCCTGTGATTGGCAGTCTGCTGAGCCCCAACCTTGCTCACGAAAATGCGTTCTGAAAAAGATCGCGTAGTGGTGGAAAAGTGTTCGTTTTTTAGCAGTGGATACCAATATCAGGTTTAAAGGTTGTTATTTGGGCTCTAGCCCTGCATATTTTCGGAAAAGCCCCGAATCTTAACGATAAACTTTTAAAAATAAGCAATAGATAATTATTATTATTAAAACTTCACTCTTGAGCTCCCACGGACGGGTAATACAACCCAAATGAAGCATCTTGCAACACCGGGAAGCCCAAAACGCTGCTAAAGGAAATCTAGCAAAAAAACCATTAACAGCCGACTTAAACGCCTGCACGCCAATGTGACCGAAAGCCGAAGCCGGCAGCAAATTCCAAGTCCAAGCCGACCAGGGCACGAAGCACCGACAGAACTGATTAGTTCGACATCTGACAGCCTCCAAAGTGGAAGAGTGCGCTCCGCATGCAGCACGAGTCTCTCTCTCAAATACCTTGAGGGCAGGGAGAGAAGAATACAACCAATGCCTCTCATTATTGTACACTTTATAAAACATACTCATAAACGTACTCCAGTGTTTTTGTGTTCTTTAAAGGGATCACATTTTGAAAATTGAAATGCCGTATCAATCTAAAAAGCACCAATTTTTGGTGCTTGCTAAAAACTCCATCACGCATCTGAGGGTGAGTTCGATTGGGTGCCGAAATGAAGCATACCAGGCGGGTCTTGTCGGGAATATCAGATCGAAGTGCCGGCTTCGTCACAGTGAATGGTATTGCACGGAAGTAAGTGTTAACAGCAGGGCGATTACGCTGAGCCCGCTGAAAACTCCATTCTACAAAGCAAGATTGCATCTCTGGATGTCTCAAGAGTAACGGCACGCTCGATTGAGCCATCAAACTCGATCTAAACCAAGCCCACTTGACTTGACCTTTCCGGAAATGCAGCCAGGAACTTCAGCTCTGCCACTTTGATTCGTGTTGTAGGTGATAGAAGCAGTCGTTTATGTAGAGCCGACCGACAGCTCCATTTTACGGAGTAATACTAAGTTCATGGACGTCGCACAGGTAACTGATTAAGAGCCAACGCCTGTAACGTGAAGCAACAAGTTGAAGCGAAGCTAGGCCACACTCATGAAGATCCGAACAAGTCAACCCTCAAAGGCTCAATCGTGCTGCCCAATCGAACGCGCCCTAACCTACTGAGGGCCAATGCCTAAAAACCAGCTTAGCGAGTAGAAGCCCGCGCAGCTGAGTGAAGTTTCGAACAACTCAAGCCTCGAAGGCTTCATTTTGGCACCCAATCGAGTATGCCCTAAGACCCGGATCTTCTTCTAGTTTAAGCCCGCTCCCGGTGATTGCAAGTGCTGTAATTTATAATAAAATATAACTACAGAAACGTTAAGATCGCAATAAACTGAACTTTCGTGCACCCTTGTAACGATCTCGTCCAACGTGACGGATTTCGTCCAAAGCTCGCTAGAAACATGTGTCTAGGGGCCTTGCTTCGTCCGACAGCTGCTTGCGGCCTGCAAACAATCGCAATTTCTTGTACTTTGCTCACGGTACTAAATTTATTCCCTGGACCTCCAACAATATCTGATCAATCTAATGCATTAGATGGTAATGCTTTGTTAATTGTTGTAAATTGTTATAGCAGTTACGGCGTTCGAAAGCAGGCAGTTTGGGTTCATTGTGTCGTCATACTTCGAACTACAATAATTACCTCCGCCAAAGAGGTTATACATTGGTCGTGTTTGTCTGTCTTTCTGTCTGTCACCAAGATAACTCAAAAAGTTCTGAACCGATTTGAACGAAATTTACAGGGATTGTTAGGTATGCTAGGAGGAACGGATAATTACCTTTTGGTGAAGATATGTCCATTCGTTTGTTTGTTTGTTTGTCTGCCTCATTTTTTGATAGCCATAACTCAAAAAGTTATGGATGGATTTTGATAAAATTAACATGAGTTGTTAGGTATATAACAAAAACTAAATGACCAAAATTTTGTAATGATCCGTTTGTTCGTTCGTCAATGTTTTTAGTTTTATGCTTGTTAGCACAATGACTCAAAAAATAATGAATGAATCTTTATGAAATTTATATGGGTTGTTAGTAATGTTGAAATACATTAATTATTTATTTTCAGTGCAGATCGGTTTGTTCGTTTGTATACTTGACTCATGTTTTTCATAACGTTTGTTAGCAGTATAACTCATAAAATTATGAACGGATCTTCAAGAAAATTGCACAAGCTGTTATTACTATCAAAAGACACAAATGATTAGATTTTTGGAGTTTATACAAAGAAAATGATGGCCTTAGAGCCAATTTGAATTTTTTGCTACCGTTGCCTTGCTTGGCGGAGGTATGCGCTCTCAGAGTGCTTTAGTTATTACTCTATTTGAAGCGGTCCGACAAGTGCGAGCTAGCCTAATCCAAGGACGTTTTAGGATACCACTCCATTGTTCGAGGTTCATGTTTCTTTCCTGTGTGCTGTTCATCGAACTTTGTTCACCTGCGTTAGAACTTAAAGAATGTTAGTAGAGAACGGATACTCCTATGAGAATAAAATTATAACTACTAAGTAAAATTTTTGAGCAAGTCTGTCTAAGGAACACAACATGTATAAAATCTTCGTTAGTGTGAACGAAAAGGGTCTGTGAAAACTGGAAGCTGCGACACTCCCTGACCTGTATAGTTCTCACGATCCAACTAAATTTATTCACAAATGCTTTGAAATTGAAAACAAAACTCGTTTCATATCACAACATTTCGCTATTCACATACGAGCTCTGATCACGATTCAAAAGTCACATCACAAATTCTAGCTCACCCATGTTAGTGTTAGAAAACATTAACCCTCAACATTTTGTGGGGTAAACAAGGGTTAGATGAGAGAACTTCTACTTTTATTATTTCTGTTATTTTTATCATCATGATAGCAGTAGTAACGCGTAAAAATTCCTGAAACGACAAACGACTGAAGATGGAGCAAAAAAAGGCGATCTACCTTAAGCGACGAAGCTTTTATTGGGTACAACTAATGATGAAAGAGAAGCACCTTTATCAAGCTTTGATGCACCTGCACACTGAGACCGGCCAGTATCTACTGAACACACGTGAATTTGTAACCTGCTGAACGTGCTGCACGGTGAGACCATCGAGCGAGAAATAGAGGGAAATAGGACAGCGTAGAGCACGAGTAATAGAAAATGTTGCCTAGCGTTAGAATTCAAGCTGCGTAGCAGATAGTGAATACGCGATACATACAGTATAACGAATGTTATGCGGTCATCGCCAAGCTGTGCCTTTACAAAGAACATGAACAGTATGAACGTGTCGATATGGCCCTATAAACTATAGTGCAAAACATAGTGAAAAGTCTCGTTAGTTAACTTTCGGGCTTATTATTATATCTGGACGGATTAATTACTCAAAATTCTTCACTAGTGTGTTCTATTTAAATGGGCGCATGAACACATTCGGACGAAAAGATAATCATACTCGTTCTTTTTTGACTAGCGTGTGCCATCGCCTTAATGGTTAGCAGCATCGCTCAAAAAGTTATGAACGGATCTTCAAGAAAATTACAGAAGCTATTAATACTGTTATAAGGGCACAAATGATTAGTTTTTGGTGCTGGTACAAAGAAAATCATGGTTTCAAAACCAATTTGAATTTTATGTTACCGTGTTGCCTTGCTTGGCGGAGGTATGCGCACCAGGAGTGCTCTGTTTTATTTCTGTTTCTGATGCCAAAATCTAAATAGCTGCCGCTTATCAACTACAAGAAGCGATGTAAAGTACATTTATGGCAGAATACCTTCAAAAATATCTTCAATAACTCACTCATGGATAGAATGTACCCAATATAATATCAACGCTACCTATAAGTATAAAATAGCAATAATAATTTTATTAAGGATGCAACCACTATTACAACTAATGGTTCACAAATAGGCCTGTTGTGACTAGTTTAGGCTAAGAAAGTAACATTAAGAAAAGACCGTAAGTCTGTGATTCTTATGTCGTGGGGAAGTTTCAGTGGCGGTCCCAGGTAGCAATGAAGTTCCTCTGAATGTTCGCTATGCATCCAACTTAACATCCCCGAACTTCCCTGATGAAGATCCGCTTAACTTCCTAATTTGGAAAATCACCGGGATCTTCATCTTAAATATTCACGA
>LQNS02278161.1:2610951-2621223 GCA_001587735.2 Parhyale hawaiensis
TTTTTGCACTGTGTGAGGGCGTTACAAACTTCCAGTGCGGTAATTGCGTCGTTGTAAGGCTCCTCGTCGTCTTCGCGAGAGGCTTCAAAGTCCGGGGGGCTTAGTTCCAATGCTCTCTTCCTTGCCTGAAAGGCACGCGGGTATGTCGCGCCACTGCTGACCTCGCTGAAGTGCCGCGCCAAGCGGTCGGCGACCTGGTCAGGTTCCACAATGGTCACGCCATTCTCCTTTATACAAGGAGGGCCGTGGCGCGGCTTACCGGTCATCTTTTTAATGCGCTGCCAAAACAAACATCATTCATTATCTCATATACAGGGTACAGTGGATACACCTATCGAGGTTTTCTTTTAGCCTTAATTCTAGAATTTTGAAGAACTGGTAGTGTGAAGAGCAGGAGAAGCAGTCCGTGGTGAGAGTCAATTTGGGATCCCTCCCCTTGCTTCGCCTGGCCTTCTCGATGCTGGAGTGCTCCACGCAGTATAAATCCGTAGCGTGCCGTCTGGGGAATCGAACCCGGGCTTCCGTTGGTGCGATGCCAAGCCGTAGTCACTTCACCACCGAGAGGGCCAGACCTTGCTCATGGGAGTATTAACATTCAAAGTGGTTGTATATTCCTTCCAAGAAGCTTTCCGGGGTCTGGTGCAGGGTATACTGTGCCTGTGCGCGTGCGCGGCAATATGCTATTTTGTTGGCTAGGCATCTATTTCGCTGATAACGCCGTAGCAGTCTTTTTTTCTTTCCGAACATACCCGCGTACACTCGTCGTTCCACCATGGAACCCTGTGAGGTGCAGTTCCACCTTTGGATATGGGGATGGCCACTCTCGCAGCCGTCGTCAAGATTTCTGTGAAATGGTCCACCATCTGCTCGACGGGTAGGTTTTCATCTAAGTCCTCCATTTGGCTCAGGGCCTCAAAGGTAGCCCAGTCGGCTCGTCGGAGCATATACCGAGGCACTGCTNGCTCCCGTGGGTGTCATCGGTCACTGTCCACTGGGCGTCAGGAAGGAGATCAGGCGTAGAAAGGGAAAGGTCAATCGCAGAGGTAGTTCCTGTATGAACTTGTAGGTGGGTCTGTGCTCCTGTGTTGAGGAGGCACAGATCAGTTGTTCTGAGCAGACGCTCGACAACTAAGCCTCGCGTGTTATTGACATCATTACCCCACAATGTGTGTTTAGCGTTGAAATCGCCCAGCAGCAAGAAGGGGCGCGGCAGCTGCGCTACTAGGTCAGTGATATACGCTATGCGGATTTCTTCGTTCGGGGAGATATATAGGTTGCAGATAGAGGTAGTCGTACCTCGTAAGTTGATTTGTACGGCCATTGCCTGTAAACGTGTAGTAAGTGGCACCCTTATGCACGGGGAAGTTGTACATACTAGGATAGCTAGTTCCGTTCCGGGAACGCGATTTTGGGTGGGGGAGAAATATTCGGCTGCATAATTCCGAGGCAGTGAGGGCTTGAAATGGCCAAGCATGGTCTCCTGCAAACATGTACATATAGGTTGGTGTTGCTCAATAAGCTTTTGCAGATTTACTGCATTGGTTCTATAACTTCTCATGTTCCATTGCAACATTTTACTCATTTATATGCTATGCGTGATTCTTGTCTCTTCCTCTTGATTCTCGAGAAGAGGATTTGTCTCTTTCTCTCACGTTAGCTAGTAGTTAATTAATATTGTTAATAATATATTACCTCTTAGGTTTTTATTATTTTTCATTACTCTGTGTATTTTACAACTTTGATGGTATTTACATTAGCTACATAGTTGATTAAAATTAAAAAAAAAAACTGCGATTTTTCTTTATCCTTTGTAACACAGGTTTTACCTAAATGTAACATAATGCATACATCCAACACTAGAACACTAGGGGTCTATGACGATACTCTACTCTTTGCAAAGGTCTGCACTGATCAGTAAGTTATAGGGAAGTCAAGGGAGCCACTGCCTTAGGGCACGTTCAATTGGCCAGTGATTAGCCTAGATTATTCAATAGTTAAAGCCTCCATCTCCCCAGTTGATGTGATACAGCAGAGGAGGAAATAAGGGACATTTATCATATCGACAGAATCGGGCAATCCGAAGGTGTTCACAAACAGGATCAACACACATGGGAACTTTGTTCAACAGCAAGTCAGGAAAGAAGAGGAGAAACGGTATCGGTTAGAGCAGTGTTGTCTACACTGGGATCAGCAGCATAGTTCATGAGGATACATGAACAAACAAGGAGCACACATAGACACAGAAACAAAGTAATTTCCAAGCATTGTGTTACAAAATCCTTTTTACATTTAACAAATTTTAATTCTTGACTAACACTCCTGTTATGCAGTCTTTGCTTAATATAACTACAGCTACTATTTGCATGATTATCCTAAATAAAAGTGATCTTGGTCAGCCATGTGAGGGAGGAGAGGGGAGGCGGCCGATAAGTAACAGTAGAAGGTAATAAGGAGCACAACGGGCGAAAATGATTGGACAACACAGAATTAGAGTCTGAAATCAGAAGAAAGCAAAGTGGGCATGAAAGATCAACGTCAAGAAGGCCTAGCTAATGGCTAAGGTACCTTAATCTACACGAGCCGTCATAACATAGGTTGGGTGAACCTACACTAAGGTAACCCAATGGTCCCTCCTATGCCCCCAGAGGAGATTGGCCAGTGCTCAGAGCTACAGCTATGTTGAGCATTGAAGGCCAGGCAGACTTCAGAGAGGTGCCCGACTGCGATCTTCTGAATTTAGTTTCCGTTGTTCACGTTCAAGTCTTGGCTTGATTTTGCGCCCTTAAATGAGAGTATTCAAATGTCTCAACCACAATAAGGCTGGTTTTAGGTCCGCAACACAATTCAAAGTGGCGCTCCGAAAGTTCCAGTCTGAAGTTCCAGACGTGTCAAATTGTATCCTAGTGGTTGGGTTACCAACGCCGCTGGCATAACGTTCGCCTCGCACGCCACATATCAAACCTCGAAGCCTTAACTTGGATAGCTAGTCCAATGCATGCTTTAGCCTATTCTGTAGCTAATGTTCTTGCCAAATAAATTTTATTAATCAACTCAATCACTATAAGTGAATTAATGATGGCTATGTCCAGAAGTGAGACTTGCTGTTAAGTGACTAACCTTGCTGGAGTAAGAGGGGGGAAGCCTGCCTCTGATCCTCTCCGAAATCCTGTAAAGATACGACTATGAATAATAGCATCTCCTGGATCCTGTAGAAATAAAAAATATAGGCTACTACCTTCTTCCCAATCCAGACAGCAGTTAGTCTACTTATTATAAACATTATATAAATCCATTGTCTAAGCAGGTACGGGAAGGTGAGCAAATCTTGCAATAATCTAACACTGAAAACACACACATGCACACAAAACAGCAAATTGAAACGTTACCGAGAATTATACTCATTTCTTTTATTTAGCTGTTATATTCTATTCAGCAAGAGATACCGTAGCTATCTCAGAATTTTCATTGATAATGCACCAACTTATAAACATTTTGTTTCATAAAAATACATAGGCTATGCTACAAAATATATTTCAAGCTTAGCCATAGCATCATACTATGTAGGAGGGCCTTACAAGATACACCAGAACTAATATTACTGCTAGATTTAGGCTATATAGATAGCCCTATAACGACAGCATCCTTTCAAAATTAAAATTAAAAATAATTTCACCAATGGAGCGATTAGCCTAATAAGAAATATAAAACTAAGTACAAAGTAGCAGTAGAAGTTTTACTAGCGCATCACGGACACAATGTCTATATCGCGCCGAACTATTCCTGTGGTTCAACACAGCCTCGTGCGCCACTAGGGTGCGTTTTAAACTGTCAATGATTTTTGTCTCTGCTTTTCTGCCAGTAGGTCTCCGATGGTCAGTGCGCTACTGACAGGAAAAAGGCGCAAGTTGAGAATCTTAACGCTTTCGCTCCGCTACCTACGCCGCACAGGGGAAGAAAACGAAATACGTACAAAGTAGAAGTCTAGCAGGAATAGGTCGACCACCTCGATCAGCGGCTCACCTCCCGAAACAGATGGGGAAGTATTGAGAGCCTACCTAACTATACAAAACTAACCTCGTCAGCTGGAACTGTGGCAAGCTGCAACATCTCCTGCAGAAAAGGCATTCGGGACCCTTGGGTGTATGAGGCCCAAATATATTGAGGCAGGGAAAGGGCCCACCAGAATATACCCCTGAGGGCTGAAAATTAACTAGGGTAACATGTCTAGTACCCGTCCACCATGCTAGTAGCCGTCCACTTGGGTTTAAAAACTTCCTGTGTAAAAACTAGCAGTACTAGAGAGCCGTACATAGGCTTAAACTGTAGGGTACTACTTAGGCTACAGTTTAAGCCTATGTACGGCTTTCTAGCACTGCTAGTTTTGACACAGGAAGTTTTTAAAGCCAAGTGGACGGCTACTAGCATGATGAACGGGTACTAGACATGTTACCCTACAAATGAAAGAACCAAAGTTAAAAGTTTCATTTTTTCTTAAAAAGCAAACGCTTTGGAATCATAAAAATTTCATCTTCGGTGCTGTAAGATAAACGTAATTTTGAGATATGCAAATATGGAAACACCAAAATAACTCTGATAAAGTGATACACAATTAAAAATTGAAAGAGATTAGAAGGTGAAAGATTAAAAAAAAAACTGACAAACATATGACACTTGTACAGGTTCAACTATGTACATACTAAAATTAATTATGTAAAGGTAAGGGTACTGCTGCTTCATTATTGTTTAGTGACGGTCTTTCTGTGAAATTGAATAAACTTTCTAAAATTCGGAGGTTGGTTTTTGAAGTTACCGTAACTACGGTATCGTATTTCAAATGGAAAAATTTGATATTTTGAAAGACACTTTGAAACAATGATCATCTAAGATAGCTACAATGATCATCTAACGTAGCTACAATGATCATCTAACGTAGCTACAATGATCATCTAACGTAGCTACAATGATTTCTATATGCTGAATGTGGCGGTACCCGTACAATGGGAAATACCTGCGTGTTGGCTGCGCCGCATAAACTGTTAGAGAGAACTACTCCCAACATACGGGCGCTGGCAGTGGTGACACCTACAGGAATACAGTAAAACCCCTCTAATACGCACAGCACGAGGGAAGGGGTGACGGATTAGGGGGGATTTTGAATTACCGGGGGATTTTGAATTACCGGGGCATTTACAAATCCAAAAAAAAAAAAGCCTCTGTATTCCGCACTAATACGGATTATAAAGATTTTTTTGTACCGTCTGTGCAGCACCTCGCGCAGATTTTTCGCTCATCACCCCCTTAATCTGAAAAATGAGAAGCGCCTTGTACGGATTACGGAGGTAGTTATATATTTGTACGAATTCCGTACTTTATCCTATTAATCTGGAAAATGCTTATTTGTTTGGATTGCACTTCGAACTATAATCAGAAGTTAGGATTAGTGGGGTTTTACTGTATACGCAGCCACTCAGCAGGGTATCCTCCAAACTTTTTTTTTAGGAAGAATGAACCTATTTGGAAGCGATTTCAATGGAAAATTCTCAAATCTATACTTGGAAAAATTTCTGAACAAGAGAAGTAGCTAATTTCCTTACAGAATTCAGCATTTATATAATCCATGAATGGTAAACAAGTAAAAATCTTTAGTTTTGCTACAGTTATTGGTCTTTCTCGTGGTATATTATTAGAGTTGAGGAATTTTTTGATTTGCATTTCTACCAGAACTGATGGAAAAATATTGATGGCATATCCTTCCATGAGAAACCTATGTTTTATTAGGGTCTCATCAAGGTGGTGGAAGCGGATGTTTCAAGTCCAACTCTGGAACCCTCCAGATTTCTTACTCAGACTCCTGGTCCTCATGGCTTTCTGACTCAATCTCCTTGATACAATTGGCATTAACTGTAACAATCAATTTTGACCAACTACTTTTTACAAATATATATATAATATTCAGGTTAGTTAGTTATAAACTTTGCTTAACCTCCATAGCCATAACTCTGGCGTTCCAACAGTAATATTCAGGTATATAAGGGTAGTTTCATACACATTTTACACACATTAACTTGCTAAAGACAGTAACTTTGCAACATTTACAATATTTGGCATTATTAGCACCAATTAGGAAATTAAATTTTTATATGTTTATATGTAATTCATTAATAATTATCATCCAGAAAAATTGTTTAAACAGACCTAGTGCTAAATACCAAAAATATACACCAACTTAAGCTTAAGAAAATATTTTGTTGGTGCTGAAAAATTGGAATCTTTTACTATTTGCACCAACAGGGACTGAAATTGTCAGATTAAACAATTGCTCAAATACAAATATATAATTGGGGATAAGTTTGCATTAGGTAGGACTCAGCTGAGACATCTAGGTACTCTACTGTCATTAGTAAACAAAAGGATTAAACCAAAATCAGTAATTGTCCTCATTTAGATTAGATTAAATTAGATTAGATAGGCGGCAGTAGATGAACCAACAGGCCCATTCTTAAAGAAACACCGGAACTTACGCCCCGACCCTCTATGAGCTATTGCCATTAAGTAGGATATAGAGTAGTAGTAGTAGTGGTAGAAACCTCTACTAGCGCTTCAGTGGCACACTGCCTATATCGTGCCGAACTATTCTTGTGTTTGGCCACAGGCTCGTGCGCCGCTAGGGCGCGGAATTTATCACATTTTATTTATTAAAACGTGCTAAAAAGAAAATCATTATTAATTTTACATATAGGATATGTAATTCATAAAGAAACAGACAGAGCCGTAGTTGACAATAGCATTTATGATAATGGATTCATCACAGTTTATGATAGAGGTTACATCTGGTAAGAAAAGTCTTGAGGGCATTTCTGTCAAATTGGCCGCGAGGTCCTTCAGAAAGCATTCCTCGGAGGATGGAGTCTGCATCCCGACCATGTAGGTCCGGATAGCATTCCCTCCGCTTGTCAGAAAAAGTGGCACACTCGGCCATTAAATGCAAGACAGAGAGAGGTACGACGCAGCCATCACAATGAGATTGTGGACGACCCATCCGCAGATAGTCGTGAGTGAGTCTCGTGTGCCCAATACGTAGGCGGCACAGTATGACGTACATTTGGCGATCGTTATTTGACGAGTGCCACTGTCGGACGGTTTCTTTGATTGTTTGTAGTTTATTATTTCCCTGCTCTAGCCATTGGGATTGATATAGCTCGCGCAGGTTTTGCTTGATTAGTGGGTAATAGTCTCGGCAGGGGACTGCACGGTTTGCCGCAGGCAGATCCGACAGGGCCACCTGCCTTGACTCCTCGTCGGCGAGCTCATTGCCCACGACGTCAATATGACCAGGCACCCAACAAGGACACACTGACTTGTTGTGGATATTGAGGACTGAAGAAAAAAAATGGGGGAAGAATCCCTGGCAAAGAGACTATCATGAATGCACCTAAGCACAATCAAGAGTCGCTGATATGTGGAGCTTGGAGATGTCAAACTGTGTAGTTGGAGTGGGAGAGAGAAAGAGAAGATGGATTAGGCTACGGTGGCCTTGGAAGTTTTGGCCCTTAAAAGGCGAAGGTGAATCTTATATTTTTTTTACAAGTTAATACTAAAAATTCTTAATAATTTTTCTTAAACATCAAGATATTTTATAAAATGGCATTCCCAAGTGGGAGTCCAGCTCTAAATTCTGATTCCAACTCCTGGAGAAAGTGAGTTTCCAACAACTCTGACTAAGACTCCCTCTCACATCTTTTGACTCCAAAAGCAAAACCCTGGTCCTTATAGTGTTAAGCAAATATTTCACTGACTGTGCTCTTTTATGCAACTATCTCTGTCGACAGAGCATCTTTCTTCACAATTTCCACTGTGACTATCAGCAATCATATGCCAGAAAGAATAAGTAGCTACCGTATGTATATACCTACTATATACAGTATTGACCATGACCTCAACAAAAGAAAAGAAATGTGACTTGTCAGTCAGTGGCTTTGATGTCTGATCCCTCTGATGTAGGCCTACATGGTACCATACATTCCAACTGTTTAGATACAATAGTATCTCTGAGCATATAACAATTTTGAAAAAATGAACTTTTCACCTTAAAATAGTTACTATGGCTAATACTTTTTCATGCATACCTTCCTCACAATTTTCCATGTCTGTGACAATGAGCCAGAATTTATGGCACTGACTGGACAGCTGACCATTCACTGTAAAGTTTCTCTCAGTATGTTTAAGCCCCGCCCTAAAAATCGTGCATTGCCAGATGCACATCCGGTTTCTGGACAGGCCTCCAATGACCCCATTACCGTTCAGTTTTTCTAGTCCTTAGCCTAAGGACTCCCTTTAAGTGAATGGGGCCCTATACTGAATAGCTTAATCACTCGTTTCCACTACAACAGCGATCTAACAGAACGAAATACAGAACATAAAGTAGCTACTTATGATGACAGAAATGTGGAACACATGCACGTGAGTGTTCCAACTTCCCACACATGATCAATGCATATTGGAACAGTAAATGAGGACAGTACCTATATGGAAAGAAGAAGAAAAACAGAACAGAGAATAGCCATAGTCTAAATAGTTTGGAAATGGAAGGAAGTGGAGTGGGCACCAAAGATAAGATCCCAATGGCCTAAGGTAACCTACGTAATCCACCTGGAGGTGCTACCCTTAATAACAACAGATGGGTATACCTTGAAAACCTAACTATGGCCCATCATATAAAATACCCATCATGTAAATGAATGTACATTATGTAGGAACATTCCAAGAAGAACTTATCTAGTGTTTATTTTCTCACGAACAGATTATATTTCTGCATTTTTTTTTAAATCACTATCTGAGAGCCATACCTAATAACAATTTAAAGCAGTCTATGGGCACTGTAGGTAATAGCTAACTGATAAAAAGGTGATTGGCTAAAAGCCTCTGAAATCTTAGCTATATAGGCATAGAATGGGAATAACACAAACTAAGCCTGTGTATTGTAATAATAAGCATATTCCTTACCTAAATATATAACTGTAGGAATAAAACCAACATGGAACGTTAATTTTCCCAGGTTGATGAAAGTTTTCAACCGCTGCTTCATCTGAGGACTCATCATGATTAACTGTTGCAGGTGAATAGGTACCAATCTGAAAAATATAAACAGCCAAAATTTAACTACATACATAGGGCCTATGGTGTTACATCTAGCTATGTATTTAAAGTACCTAGTTATTGTCACAAACTTACACATGTGCTCAGTATATCCAGGTAAGGACTTGACATCTTTGGTGATGCATTTGCAACCTCCAGAAGAATTTTCAAAGGCAGCAGGGTGTGTGACATCCATCCCCCTTTCATTTGCCCAGTGAGGCATTACAAATTACAACGCCCCTTTGAAACCTTGCTTTTGCTCACGCCGTCAGGACATTGCGTGGCCCTCACTTCCTTCCAAGCATAGGATCAAGCGTATGAACTCTCTTTTCTACAAGGTGAAGGATCAAATTGGTCTCCAATTTGTTTACATGACACTCTCTTCCCATGGCCCTCACTCCTTTGTTCTGGTAGAACATTGGGCTTAGCTAATAATGTGCTACAATCTACAGTGAATAGAGGTAAGGTATTTCTGCTGATGTGATGCATACCAGACCCATTTTAGACTACGGTATGTATTGTGTGTTTGGGGTGGGGCCTATAGGGACTGCCTTGAGGATGTTGGAGTCCGTGCAGAAACAATGGACCAGGCAAAATCAAGGATTAGGATTACATAGATAGAGCAATGGTGATTGACTGAAAAATCTCAAGCTAAGCCTTTTGACCTTGGCTAAAAATAAATGACTTTTCTAGCCTTCTTTTATTAAGTGTAGCACTCAATATTATTCATCACATTCACTGAATAACTCGAAATTAAACCCATAAATTTGAATTGAAATCACTAAAATAGCATGTCTTGAACGAACACCACGATGTGCAGACGACTACTGAAGGGAAATGGCAGAGGTTGCCTGCCGGGAATCCATCTGAAGGTCCAGAACTTCTGCCGGACTTTTTCTTGGAAATGCCAAAGTTTTCCGGTATTCTGGCTTGGTTTCAGTTTCCCAGAAAGTGAAAAAAGTCCGGGAAAACAAGAAGTCTGGGAAACCGGGTTCCGGGAAAACGGGGTTCCACTGTATATATACCTATGCATTTTTTAAATTTCAAAGGAATAGAACTCAATGAGTTTTCATGCTACAATAAAAACAATGACAGTTTTGGAATCCTTGCAACATTCTTAACAAAATTACCAAGCTG
>LQNS02278161.1:2685066-2695771 GCA_001587735.2 Parhyale hawaiensis
CCCCTCACCGTCTTACATCTGATGGCCGAGTGCCCTACCTTCTCCAACGAGCGGAGGGACTGCTATCCGGACCTTTATGGACAGGATGCTGACTCCATACTCCGGGGAATGCTGGCTGAGAGGCCCCGAAGCCAATTTAACAGAGATGCTCTTAAGACCATCATTAGATGTGACCTCTACAATAAACTGTGATGAGCCCATCACGATAGATACCACCACCAACTATGACATTATCCCCTTGTTTGCTAAATACATATACATTATGTAAAATTAATATTAGTCGCTCCTTTATACTTCCTATTAATGTAAAATGAGACGTACTTCGCGCCCTGGCGGCGCACGAGCCTGTGGATAACCACGGGAATAGTTCGGCGCGGTATAGGCATTGTGCCACTGAAGCGCTAGTAAAACCTTTACTACTATTTCTGTGTGGAAGGGAACACCCTCGTTGATTGCTCCACGTTTATCTTGGCGTATTATATATCCCTTCCCATAGAACAGCTTAGTACTGATTTATGGAGGCTTGAATTATCTTATGTAATCATAACCATAGTATCAGTAGAAATATGTGTATATTTGTATGCTTAGCCTTCGGCAGCAATGTTGGACCAAGACTTTTGAACTTCGTATGTAGCCGTCCAAATTGTGGATAGGAGCATCCCAAGTGACCCTTGTTAGGTATCTTGCCGTGGTTTGGTATGCAAGACCTCTATTTTCTGTTGTGTGGTGTGTTTTTTCTTACGGTGTAATGTATTGGCAATTATTTTCCATCAGTTTGTCTCATCCGATGTGATGCTATTAATCTCTTCTTTAGATCGGCTCTGCAACCATTACAGTACTGCTACGCATCATGAATTGTCAGCGTGTGTGCAACTAAGGCTAGGACTATACGCGGTGTATGAAATTATTACTCGCGTAAGCATGCTTATTTTCTGCATTCGGTTTTCCTTTCCCTCATAAAACATTTCCCGTTGCTTATGTCCGAGCAGCAATTAAAATTCTGAGTTCATTGCTGTCAGCTATTTTCTTTGAAATACATTGAAAACATGCTACTCATATAAAAGAACAGCATTTGATATGCGTAGTTTGGTGTTAAAAAAATGCTCATTTTTATGAACTGTAACTGAAAATACGTTCTTAAGCCACAGGCCTGTTATTTGCATTTCATTCAGCTATGCTACCTCTTCCTTTTCGACTGGTTGTTCCCATGCTCGTTGATCCTGGGCGGGATTCCTCGGGAACGCCCTCGTGCGTGAGCTCCACGTTTCTATTGACAAACCGTATCCCCCTCCCTTTCTCTCGGTTAGATCGCCTTAGTTGTGGAAACGACACACTACTCTGAGCATGAGCATCAATAAGAATCATCATTACTGTTTCAGGGTTACTTGCACTACACTGATGATCCAGCCGCTCACGAATGCTGTTGCAGTCAAATCCCGACAAGGAGTATCGATTGCGACACGAGTTAAGGTTCTGTAGGTAAGCTCTGGGAAGCATCCATGTCGGATCAAGCAAACAAAACGTTAAACCAATACATCTGGAGCTGTGAGCAAGTAGCCCCTCAGGGAGCAAAAGATGGGCTATAGCCCATACGGTTAGGTTAGTTATGGTCGTTCATCCTAGTTATGGGCAGCAACCCCAGGGATCCTTATAGGTTACTTTAGCCTTAGCTAGGAATTGCCCACTTTGCTTCCTTCTAATTCCGTACTTATTATGATCAGGTATTCCCACTGTCGTTAACAGATGCAAAGACTACCTAACAGCGATTATTTTCGTATATTATGGCAAAGAAGAGGAGTCGAACTCAGGTGAGTTCTATTAGTTTATTAGTGGTCAGTGCGCTACTTCTGACCGGAAATTAAGGCGTGAGGCATCTCCAACCCCACACGGCACCGCTGAAAGAAGGCACTCAACCACGCCACACGGAGCCAAGAGACGAAGAACGCAAAAAGAAGACAGAAACATCCTTGTGTAGGGTTGCTTCTATGGCCCCCCTTATGGGAGCAGATAAGAGTCCATGAGTCTACCACCATTGGGCAGCCGACCTCACGGAACATTGGTGAAACATAGAGAACCTTTCTAACTTGACAAGCTAACCGTTTCAGGTAGGACTGCGGCCAGATGAAAAGTCCCCTACGGAAAGTCAGTGAAGCAGGTATGTGGAATCGGACGGTTCAGGGTCCGACTCCGACTCCTGGCCCTCCAGAATTTCTGACTCCGGGTCCTCGAGATTTTCCGACTCCTTGGTCCAACAAGTAGATATTTGATGTAAACATTCAACATGTCCAAAGAATTTTTACTAGTATACACACATATTAAGTTGAAGATGCTAGGAGTACATATTATACATACACATACAACGATATTTTGCATCATTTGGGACATTAAATTGAGGACATGACGACGTTAAAAAAAAAAAAAAAATTTTGGGTAAAACTTTCGCACCTGGTACATTTTGAGAGGGTCCATGTGGGACAAAATTCTTGATTGTGAATCAATTGTTCTAAAATTTGCACAGTAGGCCTATATGTATTTTTGAAAAAGAAACACATTTGCTCCTACACATTTTTTGATTTAGGTCTTTGTTTTGAGATATTGGAAAATATATAAATATATGTATTTTTTTAAATTTCAAAAGAATAGAACTCAATGAGTTTTCATACTACAATAAAAACAATGACAGTTTTAGAATCCTTGAAACATTCTTAACAAAACTACAGAGCTGGACTCTCCATTTTTTATTCCGTTTGACCGCTAACTAAAATATAGGAAAAAACAAGATTCGGTTCTGAGCTGTGTTATAAAAAATATATATATAGTTATATATATGAGGACAAAAATGGAAAATCCTGCTCTATAGTTTTGTTACGAATGTTTCAAGAATTCCATAACTGTAATTATTTTTATTCTAGTATGAAAATTAATTGACTTCTATTCCATTGGAGCTTAGAAAATATATATTTCCCATTACTTCAAAAACTAAGGCCTAAATCAAAAAAGTTGTATCGGCAAAATGTGTTTCGTTTTCAAATATAAATATACTTTGCAAATTTCAGAACAATGTGTCTAAAATTGATCATTTTGCTCCCCATGCTCCCCTCACAAAATGTACAGGTGCGGAAGTTCTACCCAATATTTTCTCAATGTCTTCATCATATGGAATAGGGAATTATAAGGTATCTATAGCTGTAAAGAGAAATGTACAAAAAATATGTCCATATTTACAAAATATTTTATTTTTTAAAAATTGAGACTGAAAATTCAAAATTGATATTTATTATAAATAGGATTCCGGAGTCGGGCTAAAAATACTGACTCCCAGAGCAAGTGAGATTCCTAATCCCCCCAAATCCTTCAACTTCCCAACGTTGCAGTGAAGTAACCCTGGGCACGTGAGGCCCAAGGTATGTGGTTGGGATAAAAGTTCTCCCTAGTGGATGATTTCATGCTTCTACTGATGTTACTTGACTTACTTGCTCTGTTTTCCTCTCTCCCGTTTAGGTTCGCCCATCCCATGTTACGGGGAACAGCACCCTCCGGGGAACCCTGTAGGTTACCTTAGCCGTTAGCCAGGCCTTCGGGACGTCTCTTTCGTGCCCCCTTTGCTTCCTCCCGATTTCATACTCCTTCAGGTATTACTTTTGTCTGTTCTTCCTCTTTCCCGACTTGCTGTTCCCATGCGCGTTGATCCTGTATGGGAACACCTTCGTGCATGGGTACCACGTGACTATCGACATACTATATGTCCCTTCCTTTTCCTCTCTTAGAAAAGCTTACTACATATTTAGGGAGGCTTAAACTATATTATACCACGACTGTATCGGTTTCACGTTTTTATTGACTCAATCACTAAGAATTTGGCGTAATGCGACTTAGTATTGCTAGTAATAAGCCTTCCACTACTACTGATCAACATATTGTATTTTCCTTCTTTCTTTCCCTCAACGATAACTTTTGTTGGTTAGAAACGGAGGCCTAATCTACTAAATATACTAATATCGCAATAAATCTACTCCCGAGTTCTGTATACGAAATAACTATAAACACGAAACTTCACCACTGTTGAAGTTAAAGCTGTAAATGAACAGTTGTTAAATGAAGCTTTCGTAACATGTCAAGATAACAGAGGCGTCTTTTAATCACAAGCGAGTTGGGCAACCACGAACAAACCTCGAAAAACTATTGTTTCAAGTTGTTCCTGAGGCATTCTGCTACTATCATAGCATTGCTTAGGCCAGTGTAACTAAAAAGTATGTAATGACACGAAATCAAATAATTGTTTTTGGTAGGCGGTACCAATTACGTCACTGTTTTGTGTGGTGAATGACACTGGTGCGGCGCAAGTAGCTTTGCGCAGAGAAACAATAACAGTTGTGCTATTATGCCGAGTCTTGGGGTTGTGATTGGAACACATTACTGCTTATCGAGTATTGTGGCGGCAAACGTTTTTACTTTTACGGAACGCACTTTGAGAGTGATGTATACTGTATAAACACACTAATTGATATTACGTTTCTCGCGGACCATGTATGTATATATTTGTTGTGAAAGACAAAAACAGAAGAACCACTCGAAATCGTGCAAACAGTAGTCGCTACAAAATGACGCCTTTATTAGTTACAGTAATGACAGATTTCTCATATAAATGCACTGTATTTGAGTTGGGTCCTGCTCGAGTTCTAGTGAGACAAAATGCTGCTGCTCACTCAGATGTGCCACAACCGTAGTGCTCATTCCAAGGCCACACTGGACGTTCACAGTAATAACGTGATGCGAGCATGAGCAGCTCGCATGGCGTTCACGCTACTGTAGCTATTATTGCCGCGTTTAAATATATTTCAGGACCATCAGTGAGGTACCTATCTCCGCTTCATGTTGCTCGCGCGATTGCACGTCTGGCCTGGCGTAACGCGAACATGAAGCGGCTCGGGTGCTCCGCATTGTTCCCTCACACAACTATCACTCAAACGCCTGGGCTATAACTCCTTGGGATTTTTACAAAGATGTTGGGATTTTGGTCCCGACCGTTGTGGGTGAGGAAATGTTCGAACAAAGTTTTAGGGTTTTTTTATTTATTAGCTGTTGTTGTGTTCCCTATACTATGCACTTGGTATAGCCACTTTCTTTCCATATCTTTCTCTGAAACTCAGACTTTGAAGCACCGCACTACAAAGTCGACCCAGCCATTGACAGTGATACGTCTCCACTATAAATTTGTCTATGCATTACAGTAAGTGAGGAAAGAGCAAGCACTGCCACCGCATATGGGCCTAAAGCTCAATGCACATACTAAATCGTCGACAGCTCTAGCCACGGTTGGTTGGATCCCTGGCTATTCTCTAGCACAAATTAATTCAAGCAGTAGGCAGAATCTTAATACTAATAACCTAAATAAGGGCCAATAATTTCGGGTTATTTTCTGCACCTGCTTCAACCACCCTGCATTGCTACTTGCAGGGTCGCACCAATTGTGCTTAAATAAATGGGGCGCAGTGTCTCGCTTTCGTAATCTGTCTATAAATAAGCTTGATAATATTTAGTTAAAAACTCTTATTCAGCCTGTCCGTTCGAGATCATCGAGAAGAGTCCTTTCTCGACAGTTTTGGTCGGTTTCCCATTTGTGCTACGGGGTGCACTACAATTCAAATATTTTTTTAACAATCTCGTTCTTCGGTTATAAGTTCGTTTCCCAAAAGATAAGAAATGATTCGCAGGGAATTATTTTTTATATGTGTAGACATTCAATAACTTGGAATACAAATTTAAGTACCTATGTAAACAAGAGGTGAGTTTCCCATATAATACACCGTCAGCGTTTTTTTTTCTAATTTCAGTGTGCATATTTTGGACCCATCAGTCGGAGCAAACTGCCGTGCGATGTTCCGAGGTTTTGTCAATTTTGTTCTTTTTGCCAGCAGTAAGATATCAGCATGAAGTGGGAAACACGCGATAGTCCAAAGAAAGATTTTTATTCTCATGTCTATACCCGAATGCTTTGTCGTGTTCATTTAAATAGTACAAAGTGGCAAATTAATAAAAAATGTATAAAAGTGCAAAAATTTTTGGGTAAATGTTGAGTTTAGGACCGGTGGAGAGTGTTGCAAGGCATGCTGTATGTTACATAAGGGCGTAGGCTGGTCTGACCATGGGAGGGGCACATCTTGGGGAACCGGAACTCAAGGGGCTATATATGGACGTTGAGAAACATTACCAATAGGACACTAAACTTCCTGAGTTGCATATGAACATAAACATCAGAGACAGAACTCAGAATGTTACTCATAGATTTATAAATGCTAAATCAAATATAGAAATTCGAATTCAGTCTCCACACAATTCCCATGAATGTCCATTTCACAGTTATGTGTTCAGTTACATGCAGCTTCTCATTTCGCACCTGATGGTCATACATTCTTGAATGTAATGCCAGCTTCATCGTAGAAAATTAAGACGATTGGGAATTCAGCTCAAGGCGCCTGGTACTGGTTGAGGCATAAATGCTAAGTGCACGATCAAGATATGTTTAGTGTAGTGAATATACAGTAGATGAAAAGTCTCTCTCGTCCCATGGTTGATCTCAAGCATTAATGGAGGCATCGCAGTGCACTTATACTCTCATCACACATACTAAAGGTCAGCGGCAGGGTGCAGACAATTTGCAGAAGAGTAGAGATATTTGGAAATGTTATTAGATCACAATCTTTAATGGCTTCGGCTGGTGACTCTGGTCGTTTCTCATCTGGTGTCGTTATATACGAGGCTCATTCCAAAGGTAATGCCCCTACTTTTTTTACCGCCTGAATGGAGCTACAGAGCTTGAAATTGCATTGCTATAATAACTGAACTTATGTTCTCCGTTCTCCTGTCATGAAAGTTTCATTTCTCTGATACTGATATTGACCGTGTGACGCTCGAAGATAGTCATCCCTGTAATGGACGTGCGTCAGCAGCAGAGATGCGTCATTGGAATCCTCCATGTAGAAAAGCTTGAATTGATCAACATTCACCGGCACCTGGTGAACGTTAACGAAGCAGATTCAGTTAAAGTCAGCACAGTTAGGAAATGGGCTCGTCGATTTCAGAGTGCACATAGAGATGTGCGAGACAAAAAAGTGCGCTTTAAACAACTATATACAGCCGCCCCCGCCCCTCCACACCCCCCAGAAAACAAAGTGCGCCTCGATCAATTCACCCCCAGCAGTCGCCTTACAACGACGACCGAAATGGTGTAGGGATGGATGTGGGTATCCGTATAGGTGGAGTCAGGTACACTCTTCGCTTCTTGCTGTAGCTAATCCCATGTATTTTCACGCACTGAGTCCAAACTTATAGGTTGGAGCCGTCGGAAATGCGTAGTTTTTCAGATCCTATTTGACTTTGAAATTCCCATTGTTTTCTATGGGAAAAAATAACCGGCTTAATACCGACCCCATTATGGTCCCCATAGGAACCAGGAAGAAAAGAGCGTAACGGGAGGACTCACGAGAAATTAGCACCAAAAAGTGACGTCATCATCGACGAATCTATGGCTGAGCAGCCGAGGAGTATTTTAACTAATTTAACCAGAAAAATCGTCTTAAATTACGAAATTCATCTTTAGCGTAGAAATAAATTAAGATAATATGTACTAATTTAGCAATTATCTATAGAAAATTGCAGTGCATGCTGGTGGATGCTTTCACAGCGCTAGCGCCAAATTTGTTCCTTTTTGGCGACTTGATTTAACTTCTCTTTCTTGATTAAAGCCTTATTTACAATTGATATTCAGTTCACAGTGCTCTTCGCAGAACATACTTATTCTTTACAAACAAATATAAGCACCGTTAGAGCCAATTCTGTACGCGAGAGAAACCACAGTAACAGTTTGCCTGTTGCTCTAATTTTCTTTACTTGGCGACAACATTCTACGGCATTCTGCAGCTTTAATAGCTGGCCAGTTATGAGCAGGAAATTGAATGAAATGAATGGAAAAAATACGGTGATATGTTCGAGAATACAACGTACGAAGGCCTGAGGTCCCACACTCAAATACTTCGACTCGCGTCGATGTGATGTAAATTTTGTACGTGTGGTCACGGCTAAGTTTTATTTTAGGCCTATTGAGTCCTCCCGTTGCATTCTTTGCTTCCTTATAGGAATCTAACCTAGAGTAGGGTATAAGTTGGGTTAGGTTAGGCTAAATTAGATTCCTATAGGGTCGCTAGCAAGCGTATATGACGACTTGGATTTTTTCCATAGAGAAACAATGGGAACTTCAAAGTCACGGTTCCCGTGGTCATATTCGGAGTTCGGACTCAGCTCATGAAAATACATGGGATTACATGCAGCGTACTTTTTTGTAACTCTGAACTCAATATATACTGAATTTTGACTCCTAGTTCCATCCAAGGTCAAAAATATGCCTGCAAACGTTTTTTATTTTTTTATTTATTTATTTTTTTTTTTTTAAATCAATGTTATATCTACGATTACGAGGACTCAGCACCACGTTCAGAGACGATTAGCTGAGGAAACTATTTCTTTTGCCAGCTAGGCATTTTTAATGCCTTGGGACTTTTTCGTAAACATGAGAAATTTCACTGATAATTCGTGAAAGTGGGCAGTGCTCCCGCTGAGGTTTTTAAAATTTTCCAAGATCCTACCCCAGAATTTCCCAAGATTAAAGAAAAAATCCCAAGGTATACTATAATTACAAAATATTGAAGAAATATAATACTGACGTTGTTTTAATCATAATTTTCCTCTTCATCAATGTCTACATATACAGCGGCTTTGTCGTTGACCTCTTTCTCCAACTGTATCCTGCAGTGCATAAACTACGTCTTCTCCATCAATGTCAAAATAGCGCACCATTACTCACAAAATTTGAGTTACTGAAAACTTCTGCTACTTACAAATGCCATTTAGGAATAACTTTCATTTCGAACAACATAAACAATTTTAGTTTGTTTCATTGCTACAGACGTACAATTGGCGACTCACATAATACCCCAAATGGTTAGCATGGTTAGCATATTATCATAATATGTTCGGCGCAGAGATGGGCATGTAACTAGTTACTGTAACGGCTTAAGTAACGGGCGTTACTTTTTGTAACGAGTAACGGTATCGCCTTAGCAATTTTAGAAACGCAACGAGTAACGGTAACGCCCGGGTGGATTTTAGCGAAAGTAACGGAAATTGCCGTTACTCGTTCCTCGTTACATTTTCAAAATTTGCGAAAAAAAAGAGAGATGAGCTGTCGCCAAAAAGAAAGTTATGCTAAAGGAGTGGTATCACAATTTAGAAGAAGTATACAAATTCTGGCAATTAAAGTATTATCATATTTTTAGGATGCATACATACAGTTTAGAATTAAGATAAGAATTTCTATTTCTAAAAGTTTACTTTAAACTTTTGTGTATAAAGTCACGAATGAGATGCGTGGTTATGCATACATCTGTGCGTGTGAACTCACTAAATATTATTCACACGACTCTTTGCAATGATAAGTAGATCCAGGTACGAACTTAAAATCATTTATTGTTTATTACTGTTCGTACGAGTTAAGACATAAAGATAAAAAAAAGGGAGTTTTGTCCGTAAAACAATATGATATTAAGGTTTTCTGCGCCCTGCTTTATGTCATTGTATTAAATTTAAGGATAGATTGCTCTCTTTACTTGTTTCTTCAATTATTGCTCGCACATACCAATCCAGAAAGTGCAGAGAAGGTACTGTATTACACTAGAAACAAGTTCGATTATTGAAAAGATAGCATCTTACCATTCAAGCTAAATTTGCTTTCTAGCGCTGTCAGATGGATCTCTCTGCGTGACATTCGCTTATAAGAATCAGTCAAATATAGGTGTCTTTTTGTGACCACCGCGCGACTGATTCCCCCTGATCGCGCATGATTCGCGCATTTTGTGACCGCATTTTGACGTGATTCTGATGGCAATCAACCCTGAATCGCAGCGTGATTTCCTCCGCAGGCAAATCATGCGTGATCAAAGTGTGATTCCAGCCGTTGGACGAGTGAAATTCAAAATTTGGGATGCAAGGCAGCACACAGGCAGCAAAAACGCATAAAAACATCTGCGGGCAACCTGAATATCACCAAACACGGAATTCACCTTACGCAGGAGCTCAATCTTAGTGGAAGCACTTGACACCAACCTAATAATGTGCGGCTCAAAAGTAAGCTTCTCATCAAAGACAACACCAACAATCTCCAAGGATCTATACTCTTGAAGTAAGTGTCATCAATATAACTTTTGTAACAAACTGATGCGTTTAATATATGACTGATTCAACTCACTTACTGGCAGGGCATTGTTTTTATGCAACATGTACATAAAATACGCTGAGACTCAAAATAAACTGCTAACACACGAGCAATTTTTACATGATGCTCACATCTGAACGAAGTCAAGTACATCACACACCTTAACTGGTGCCTCTTATTCATGAAAATAAACGTCACAGCACGTAAATTGTGAATTTATATAGTTTTTTCAATGTACGCTTCTAAGTGCAACACCAGTCACAAACCATCACCCTTCGACCCTTCCACTGTGGCCGGTGACCTGCCACGCCATAGGCTGCCCGAAGACGGTACTTGCTGAAAGGTTCAGGAAAAAAATTGCCGCCGGGGTGACCAAAACCAAATACCAGGGGCCGGTGGGTTTCTTTCACTGGTAGAAGTTCAAGATCAATCGCCACT
>LQNS02278161.1:2753392-2785782 GCA_001587735.2 Parhyale hawaiensis
TTCGCGTGCAGTGCTGAGACTCTTCGCGTGCAGTGCTGTGACTCTTCGCGTGCAGTGCTGTGACTCTTCGCGTGCAGTGCTGAGACTCTTCGCGTGCAGTGCTGTGACTCTTCGCGTGCAGTGCTGAGACTCTTCGCGTGCAGTGCTGTGACTCTTCGCGTGCAGTGTAACTGGCCGCTCGCACAGTGTAAGTGGCCACTCGTGCAATGTAACTGGCCACTCGTACAGTGTAACTGGCCACTCACACAGTGTAACTGGCCACTCGCACAGTGTAACTGGCCGCTCGCACAGTGTAAGTGGCCACTCGTGCAATGTAACTGGCCACTCGTTCAATGTAACTGGCCACTCATGCAGTGTAACTGGTCGCTCATACAATATAACTGGCCACTCGCACAGTGTAACTGGTCACTCGTACAATACAGCTGGCCAATAGTGCAGTGTAACTGGCCAATAGTGCAGTGTAACTGGCCAGTCGTAACAACTGGAAAATGTATAACAGTATTAGTATGTATCAGCTAAAATCTTTTGCTCCTTTCCGATCTCTACACTCACTTATTTGGATGTCCACAATGCAATTAGTACAGTCTCTTTAAAGATATAACACTTCTATTCGCACCGCCAAGCCAACAAAGGAATTACTTTTGGAATAAATTATCAAAATTTTAGACTAGCATGAGAGAAAATTTATAGGAAATTTTACTGAGCCAAATTTATCAAAATTGTAGATAATTTGAGAATAAGGACGTCTTCTTTAGGTGCATAATGAAGCAAAATGTGGTGAAATTTATTTGTAACTTAGGCTAATCTCATGAAATCATTGCACGAGCAATGAGTACAAATTCGGAAGGCCTTCAGGAACTATTTTTACAGTCCTTTTTTTCTGCTTAAAAGCTTTCAGACATATTTTCTGATCTTTCTTATCCCTCTTTGCTGTAAATTTTTAATAAATTTTTCATAATTTTACTTAATGCTTAAAATATACAATATATAGCTTCAGATAGATGGTATTTACGAACTTCAGTACATATTTTATTATCTCTCCAGCAGTGTTAAAAAACTTAGCCAAAATTGGAAAGCCTCTTATCTTTTTAGCCATCATTTTGGCAAGAATCCCACGCCTAGGGTCTCGATCAGGATTGATGAAGGAAATTGGCACACATCCATGTTGTCATTATTGAGAGCCGAGCCTGATACGTTGCTGAGAAACATATGTAACCTCAGCCCTGACTTCCTACTTACGGTGCCTGTACATAGGACCATGAACGATGAAGTACGAGCAGATGCGACACAATAATGTTAATTACTTACAATGCCTGTGCATATTATAACGGACGCGAGCGATGAAGTACGAGCAGTCTGTAGAGTCAATGCTCAGCCTTCTCATTATTTCAGCAGCAGCGCACCACATGCACCGTTTTGACAGCGTGCGCACCACACTGTCATCATCCCAACGCTGCCGAACAACAAGCAACCGCTCAGCCAAGACTCGCGGCCGCAATCGCTGCGGTTTACGACGCTTGTTTTGGCCCATCAATGATTGCTGCTATTGGCCCTCGTCAGCCCTGCTCACAGAGAAAGAATTTACTGCCAGTGTCTGCTGTCTCGTGATGTAACTGTCTGCCTCTTGATATCTCTGTCTTCTGGCTTAAATTGTCTGATTTCGTTAGTGATGATTCGGGCAGTATACTAGTGTCTACTATCTTGCTAGTATTATTCACTTGCCAGTTGACATGTGTGTCTTGTGGCTTAAAATGTCTGATGTCTCCACTGATGATTTATTCAATAGAAGAGTACGTCTCCTGTGTTGATTCATTCAATAGAAGAGTACATGTCTCCTGTCGTACGAGTATTATTCATCTGTCGGTTGACGTCTGCATTTCGTGCAATGTATTAATCTTACCTGCTTGTAATTTAGTGAGTGAAATCACTCTTTCTTACTGAGAAAGAAATCTCTAGTTAATTCTACCAGGCGCCTCAGTCAATCACTTTGGCGTTAGTGATGGGGCGAATATTCGCATCCGCGGAAAAACCGCACCTTCTTTGACATCCGCATCTGAATCCTCGTGATGCTAAGATGGTAGCATCCGCAATCGCATCCGCGAATGTCAGAACTGTAAAATTCGCAGCAAAGGAGGCTCGGATGCGCAGGTTTATCACTGTACACTAAGCTCATCCATAGTGTTGAAAACTGCAAATTCTAATTTGGATTGAAATGTGTGCAAGTGCTGTCCCTGTCTACAAAGCACCATCGAAGTTTTCTGCCCCAATTGTTATATAAACTACCGTCGTGAGAGGGGGTGTGTGATGCGAATATTCGCATCAGTATCCGAGGAACATCTGCGGATGTCAAGATGGCAACATCCCCAATTGCACCCGCATCCGCGGATGTCCAAAAAAAATGATATCCGACCCATCACTATTTTGCATATGAGTACTATTGATACAAAGTTTTCATACTACTTATAGTGCACACCGAGAACTTTCTAGTTTCTGTACCATATAACTCCAGTTATACACACAGTGGTGGAATGTTACAGTGCTGTCCTTGTATGCTCGACTACCAGAAATCACCTTCCCGCCAGGCTTGTGAATTCTTGAGATGCTTGGCTGGCGGCGTCAGCATTTCTGGCTCTCACATTCCATTGCAGGGGTATTGACCTTAGCCAAAAATGATGACGGTCGGCTAGTCACACTTGTCACATGAGCCTCCTTTCCCCGATCCCACACTTCTGATGATCTGTGATCGACTGCAGCCGTGAGCTGATGTGGAGCCTAGCGGCATCTGTCTGTAGCACGAGCCAGTACCTGTGAACTCTATGGCTGTGATGCGCAACAAGTAGGTTCTGTCTTTATCTACTGCACTACAAGACAGTAATATCTACTATATTCGGTACGGAGGCCATATCCTCTATATTTAGTACGAAGAACTATCTTCTTTGTTCATCACAACCAATTGTGCTTAGTTAAGCCACTTGGTTTCATTAACTATAGATTCTTGCAGTGCCTGATGTTTTCAGTGATGATTCACTCAGCCTTAAACCACACAATACCTCATTGTCCAGTCCTCGTAAGTGAGGCTGATGGTAAATTGATAAACCACACAATACCTCATTGTCCAGACCTCGTAAGTGAGGCTGATGGTAAATTGATAAACCACACAATACCTCATTGTCCAGACCTCGTAAGTGAGGCTGATGGTAAATTGATAAAATCTCAATGAAATCTTTTTTAGTCAACGGAGCAACATGAAACTAAAGTAAACTGTTCTTTGAGATGCAACTAATGCATTTATTAGAAGGAAGCCCGCATCCATGAGCACTGGTTAATGGTAATTTGTAAAAATTATCTTACCCAATGTTAGATCATTTGGGGATCCTAAGCTTCATTATCTTCGCCCACAATTGATATTTAACTACGAAATGTTTTCCTTACTGACAAACAAATTTCTTGCATTACCGAGAACAGTTTACTTTTCATTGGAGGTCGCTTTGTTGACTGGAAACAATATTCTCGAACTTTAATCTATTTGCAATGAGCCTCACCTGCAAATCTGAGAGGGCAATCAAGTAGTGTGTGATCTCCGACTCAACACATCAGTGTTCTCTGCGTTACAATAATCCGCCAGTTAATATCTGCACATCGCCTTATCTATTCGATTTTCCAGCTTGTAATTCACCGACTGAACCTCTTTTGGCTTAGGAACAGACAGGTGCCTGCTGATCTCTGTATTTTCTTGCTTAATCCATCATGCACAACGTTCTCTGTTGAAGACAATCAAGCAATGCTATTTTTATAAAAAAACTGAAATTTAGTTAAGTCTTTAAAAGCTAATAAGTCCAGTTTCCTTCAGTTGTGATTTTATGTACAAATGCCTACTGTCTTAACAGTAGAACACATTCACCTGTTGATATTGACCCCTGGAATACGTACTCTATTAATAGCTTGATATTCACAGTGCAATAGTTTTCTCTTTTGCGAATTTAAATTGCCAGCCAATTAATATTTGATATTTTTTACTTTATACATTCAGTTGTCTGCTTCTCCTTTGCTGTACGAGTGTGTTTTGCATTGAGAATTCATCAATCACCATCTGCTACCTGTAACTTTTTATGAGCACAGTTATACATAGTTCCGAGCAGACATTGCATACCTTTTACTTCACTTGGTTAACATATCTGCTTTGATTTACAATACTGTATTTTTATCATTCGCCTCGAGAATTCATTGTCTACCATCTGTTGCCTGTATCTCTTTTGATTATACACGCAGTTGCACATTCTCCTAAGCATACTTTTGTAATCAAACGCATACACACCTACACAGACACACATACAACCACACCTGATTGTGCTCATACACCCCACGACCCACGCGTCCATGCGTGTGATCCCAGGCTCTCTAGCTCCGCTCCCTAATTGTTTACTCTCAGACAGGTCGCTGTGTACCTGACGCTCTTCACACGCCTTGTTTGCTGGCTCCTGCTGCGCCTGTCTACAGCTTTCCCTAAAAATAAGAGCAGCACAGAGCTGCAGCGCCTCGATATTTCCTTAAAAAAAATTGAAAGTTTCAGTGGCGGCAGCGATGATTTGCTCCCATTTTCACTTGGTGGTGTGAAAATTTTTTTTTATTTTGCCCAATTATAATTTTGAAGTGCGCACTTTGCATTTGTTTTATTTTTCTGGTACATGACTCATTTTAGATGATTATTATTAGTTTTTTTCGTAATGATGAATAACACTTACCAGATGCGATTTTATTTCTATTCATTAGGCTGCGATGTGAAGTATTTAGCTGCATGTTTTTATTTTTGTTTTTCTGCGCTACAAGACAAATTTCAAGTGCTTCTTTTATCCTGTTTGCTCCACCTCGCAGCGCCTTTAGCTATTTAATTTCTCTTCTTCCACTACAATGTACTTTCCAAATAGTTTTCTTTCCATATATATATATATACAATGTTTACAGCTTTCTCGCCGTCTCAGTGGCATTTTTGGCAATGTAATTCTTTTGAAACGACCTGCGTTGTACCTATTGAATGACGAATGTTCCTTTCATCTGCACTGTATTTTCGGATGGAGTAGTTATGGTACGGTAAGGAGGTAGCTATCAGACAAGCACTTCTTCACATTTTACGCCTGCAGTGAAAGTGCTGTCGCTGTCATGCATCACAATCGTTATATAAGTTGGCAATATATAAGGTATACATGGGTATTTATGTTGTAGAAGTTTAATTTTGCAGGAACTCCTTTAGCTTAAGTACATCGTTCCGCAAAATATTCAGAAAAAAACCTAAATAGTTCCTTAAGCGGGCAATTCCTCTTCGATGGGTGATGCTCATTCCTCTGCCTCACCAATGCTTACTGTTTATTAGTCAAAGGGAAAGGAATACAAAAAACTGCTGCTCTGCTCCCTCTCTAACATGGTAAATTTTACCAGGTATAACTTAGTTCCAGAATACCTACTACCACGGCGCATTGTTACATAGACCTCTATGACAGATCCTAATGCGAAAACAGAGAAAAGTTACAAGTTATAGAGCAGAAAATCATTAAAATTTCGTATAGTGACAGTCTTCATGTATATAATATGGCAGAAGACGCCGATTATATAAATAAGTGATAATTCTTTCAAGTGATATCGATCTGAAGCACAAAGAAATGCCCAATTTTTGGCACAACCAATGTCATCGAATTACAGTTAATCTAATAATATATAAACTGGCTACATAATTAAGGACGAACTAACAAGCAAGTAACTTTGAAGTAGCACTATGCTTTGTTTTATATACAGTATATGTATAACACATTGGTATTAGTATTTCCCCTTTGCCGAGTAGTTTATTTTAAGTCTACCGAATTCAATCACATTACAGTTTTAATTTTCGTCCCACGTAAAGTCCACGGGACTGGTAACCAATATTTCATTTAATGCTCTGACTAAAGTCTAGGGGGTTAATCCTTAATATTTCATTTACTTCTCATCGGTACATCGGTAGCATGGCTTCACTGTGCAAGTAATTTTCTCGGAACTGCATATGAACATTCGTTTTATTGCTGTGGGAGTGCTTACTGATAAGATGCAGGAACACTTTCATAGAGGTGACTGATGTATAGATGGCTACTTCGTTACTTCATCATCTGAGCGATAATGATGTATGTAAGTAACTAAGTAACAACAATTTTTCTGCGGAAGTAGACGAATTGCATTATCATCAGTTGCCGTCTCATACAACAATAATTTACGCATTTTCAATAATTCCCAATACCATATAAGACTTGGTGTGTTCCTTTCGCTCCTGTATATAGCAAGTGTTCCATAATCAAATGTTCGGAGGGAGGAAGCTCGTCAGAACACGGTGATTGAGGCAGCAGATGTCCGAACTTTTCAACGATGGTCCGGGTAACTTCCCTCGTGCCTAGCGACCCAATGAGGCCGAGGGGCATCTCGTCGCAGGTATATAAGGGGACAGTTGTGCCCTCAGCCTTCAGTGTAGCGGCTGCCGCTGGTCAGGGCACAGCTGCCTGTCGGTACAGAGCGCGGCTTTCGAGCTCGAGGATAGTTCTGTGACGCTTTCGCTCGGCTTAAACCATTTCATGAACAATAAATATTGTTCCTGATTCTCAGTTTATGTGATGATTTTAGTAATTGAACTAAGCTGGCAAATGTTTCTAACGCTGAGCGAAAGAGATCTATTGGCAAAATTAGAACAGGACTTTACTTTCGAGTTTGCATGTAGCGGAGCCTGGCGTCGCAAGTAAGAGTCGAAGTCGCTCACACGTGTCGGCGTCTCCGGCCGCTCTGAATTATCTTATGGAAATCTCTTCGTCTTTCTGCTCATAAATTAAGTACTTCCACAATATTGGGAATGCGTCTATGGTTCTATCTCTTCTTTTATTGATCTTTCGGTCTAGTTTCTTTTACTACTGCAGAAATCATTTACAACATCGATATAAACAACTTCTTGGTGAGACTAGCGACTAGGATATTTGTCCATACAACTGCTACACAAGAGACATCTTGACATAGAACTAAGAATATAACTATAATAAACTTGCGAGCTCGAAAGACATGCTCTTTTGTGCAACACTTTCATTGAGGCGGGGCAGGAAAGTGAATGGTAATGCTTTGACAATGATAATGGGCAGTACTCAACTGTTTTAATAGTATCAACTAAAGATCAGACACGTAGGTGATACGTATAAGGAAGAGCAGGAGCAAAAACAAGTATTAGATGTGGGGGGAAAAATTTTACTTACATTTTCGAATGCGCAGGGTCGGTTGGTAATAGTTTATGTTTGCCAGAGAATTGGGCATGACTACGCGCAATTTTTACACACTTTTCAACAGGGTACGTAGCGCATCTTCATAGTGAACCTTCATCAAAACATTGAAAAATACCATGAGTAACTTATGCATCTATGAATTTTGTGTTCCCTCCTGCATGGAACTAAGAAAATTAGAGTTTGTCCTTCAAACTAACAAATGTTGATGTTGATACATTGAACATCAAATAAAGTACATTAGTCCCGTTCCACTTTAGAGTACTCATGAAGGCAGCTTAACTGATGCTGGAAACAATAGAGGTGAATGATACCTGCTCAAAACATGGTTGGCGTAAGGCCACACCGATGCCCTTAATCCAGGCTCCCTCACACGATAACTGTTTCCTCCCCTTAACTCTCCTTTAAATATTCTCTGAAGATAATAGCGGTGCTTTGAAAGTTTATAACTGAACTTGAAATAATAATCACTTGAGCAATAATACATTGCAATGGGTAGCATACTAATGCATGCGGACGATTAGTTGAGAGAACGTTCAAAACATTACCGTGTGAACCGGCTGGCTAAGTGAACGTAGAATACACCGCTTTGTGGTGCTCTGGCGGTCTTGTGGCTGCGGTTTCATCGCTTCGTAATTCTTATCTTAACGTTAAGGTCAATACTTGTTTTAACCTCCAAGCAAGGTATACTTAAATCAATGAATGAAACGACTAAATTGCTGCATTCAAGAGGAAAAATACATAATGTTTGCCGTCATGTTAATGTAGCAGTTGTCACACAATGTCCTTAACTTTATAAGGTATGAGATAATCCAAGCTCTGAACAGTGAAGAGGTCTCAGCTGCCAACCCAATTTCTGCGCAGTCAAATTTTTCAGGAGGAGCGCACCATTTCAGCCCTGAAATGAGTGCAGTGTTGCGTTATTTCAGGCTTGACATTTTTTAACAACATTTATGACTGCGTTACATACAGTACTGTAAAAAAAAACTATGGGTATTTCAAAAGCATCCATTAAAAAGAGCAATTGAAATAAAATACTCATCAAAACAATGGACTTTTACAAATGTCGAAAACGGTAGAAAATTTTAAAACTACAAATAACGGAGCAATTTACAAGCCGTACTATTCAAATTTTATTGGTTTCAATTACCGAGTCTCTGACATTAAGTTGTTTAATTTTTCCACATTTTATTTATTATCAAGCTCTTCTTGGTGTCGGTAGGTTTTGAAACTTTTGCTATCTTCTGAGACACACTTTATCTATGTGTGCATAAACTGTAGCTGAAGAAAGCTGACAACGTTCTTTCTGTCTGATGGTAGCCCTTTCAGTCAGTTCGGCTGTCAAAAATGATGGCGAAGAATTTTCAATGATACTTTTTTCATTGATTACACTCGGAGTGATAATCTGAGTATTTAGGATGCTCTCCAGCTGCCATCATAGATGATACCGAGAGGCGAGAACAGTCGACTTAAACTCTCAATATTGAGCTGCACATTCTTCTCCTCCGTGTGTCCAAAATATGGACTGTATCTACGAGTTCTCGATACACATTAGCATCACTTCGTTCCTAGTAAGCGTTCCAACGAAATGGTGCATTTTCAAAGAAAGAAATTCAGCTGGACAAAAATAACTCCTTCAACACAGCTCTTTTCTCGCCTCTTTGTGGTGCTGCACTGAAGATTATCTTATCCACATCTTTAGTTGATCTTCAACTTAATATGCGAATCATGAACTCACAGCAAAGAAAATCAACTTGTTATGGAGGAGGCACTTCAGACGTCCTTAATGCGTAGGTTTCAAACTTGGCAAAGTAAGAAGTGGGCTCAGTTTTAAAATTTCCTGATTTTCGCCAGCTACTCCATCCTGGCTTAATTTTGGCTCATCTATTTTCATCTTAGCGTGACAGGAAACATGTAAATTATTAAATATATTCAATTATCCATAAATAAATACACAATGTTAAATGTGCTATAGTCTTAATTTTTATTTCATTTTTTATTTAATTTAAGCGTCTATTATTGCAAGTGAAATTTGTAATATCAAGTATTTTCAAATCACATGTCATACAAGCCCTTGCCAATTGTTCATCCAGATCCTGTGCAAAGAAGGTAGTTAGGCGTGATCTCCAGATTAGAATAGTTTCAGTTAGTAAAATATGTGCAAATATTAACATCGCCTCATAATGTATTGATGCTGTATTCCACCATAAAGCCGAGTTTACACGACAGTTCTTTACTCGTCTTATGCCAGTGCCACGCGGTAACCAGCAGGTCAAGTATGCGAGTCTTGAGCCCCAAATCGCCGGCGAACAACCTGCACACTACCGATTTTGCGCAAAATTTCAGGATGGAACATGCAGCGTTTTTGTACTCGATTCGCTAATCAAATGCGCAAAATTTGGAAACAAACTGTTCCCCCAACGACATCTCCCAGCGCATAGGTTGTTCAGTTCGCTTTAGTAGCCGCGACAACCGAATATGTCGAAGATATTTTATCATAAACTTCAGCTTAATATTAATTGCGAGGTAAAACCTAGAAATCTATTATATTATTCTGCTGTTGAACCTGTAGCTATGATAACATCATTTGTTTGAAGAGAGCTCGAATTCTGTTGACCATCGGAGTATTCTCACGAATGGATAAGGAGGCGAGGTTTTGCGCAATATATTTTGCGCAATTGCGAGAGTTTCCTCAGCTTTTGGCTAGCGTGTGCACCAGCTGTCACGCAGCATACTGCATCCAATTGTTCTGGCGAGTCTCTGTAAGTAACAACGAAGTGTAGAGTTTTCTGCTCAAAATCTCCCATATGACTCAGATTATTAGCCCATGCGCTTGGTAAACAAACTTAATGGATGACATATTAGTCTCTGCTTCAATAGACACAAAGTTGTTTTTCAAAAACGCAACCTCCGAGCACTTCCTGTCCATAGCAATAACAAATAGCTATTCAAAAGAACAAGTTTCTTCAGCTAGTAGATCGAATGTTATGTTGAGTTTTCTTAAGTTCAGCTTTGAGTTCAAAAATGCGATAAAACTTTAGCCGTCAAGTTCAGTTGGCTCAACAAGTGCAGTCAGTTAAGTTAAGTATATATATATATATATATATGATTTTAGCTGTTTGTGGCTTGGTGGTATGAGTGGCGGCGTGGTAATCTCTAGGTCCCCGGATCGAATCCTGAGTCGATTCTTTGTTTTTATATATATATATATATAAGTTGGAGGAATTCATTACTCATTAGCAGTTTTATAGGGCTGAAATGAACGCAAGAATGTATTAGGACGTGAGGATGAGGAAACTCGTTCTTTTGACTAACGTGTGTCACCTCCTTACGGGGGTCCCAAAAATCCCGCTTGACCTCGACAAGTTTCCATTTCAGATGCGGAATTGACCTTTTTCACAACACATGCGCATCATGACCACAGGGTGGAGGGGCCATTTCATTCACAGAAGATGTGACTTATTACCTCACCCAAGGAGGCCCACCCAAGCGGAGGGTACATATCAGTCTAGCGGTTATACTACCTTCACGAATTCTTGGCCACTTACTCGTATTTATTGTTTCTGTATTTTGCTTACAGATACGGAAAGATTCCCCATAGTGTTAAAGTTAGCTTCATTGCAAGTCAGTATGAACATTTTACTAAAATGGCTATTTACCTCCTCAAATTTGGTTGCTGTGGGATTAAATATTTTGGTATGCACCAATAAAAAAATCAGCTCATAATCACTCCGTTATGCAAAAAACACGAACTCTGGATTAGAAACCTTTTTACACTAGTTAGTTGAAATATAATAACTCTTTTCAGAATATGATATAATTGACTGCTTTAACCTTTAAGAAAATCTTTTGAGAGAGTCTCAAAATAGCAGCAGCAAAAAGAAGAAGTACTACTGAGTGCTATAATAAAACAAGTTAGATCAATTTAATTATTGCTTCATTACTATATTTTTTCTCTTCTGTTTGATATTTTCCCTTAATGTTCTTAGAAGCTGTAAAGAAGCTCGAGAAGCAAAACAAATTTGTCAAGTTGTCAAGTTTCTCTGTACATTTTTATTTTCAAATAATAATAACAATAATAAACAATGATAATACGCTCCATCTTTAAAATTTTTTGTCGTATAAACAAAAATTGAAGAGTTTGGTGCATCTATGAAGTTCCAAGACCGAGGACGGCGACACACCGTAAATGCTGGGTCAGCCAAAAGTTTTCAAAGCAAAAACCTGACGGCCGAAGTGATCTTTCTCTTTATTTCTTATAAACAACAAAGAGAAGGGCGATTGAGGTTAGAAATCGATCAATGCTGAACAGAGCGCAGTAGCCAAGGTATTAGCATTAGATTGGTGCGGTTGTTGGTGGTGTCCGTATTAAAAAATTTAAGACCAAAAATGTGTTTTAGCAAGTGTGCTACAGTCGAATAGACTACATTTATTGTTCTGTAAGTTCCCCGGCCGTAATGAGAGGGTTTTCTAAAGCAAGAGCTTCCAATAATTCAGAAAAAAGTTTATTACCTCAACCAAAGAGGTTACGATTTCATCGTGGTTGTCTCTCTGTCACCAAGATAACTCAAAAAGTTCGGAAGCGATTTGGACGAAATTTACAGGGATTGTTACGTATGTTGGGAGAAACAGCTGATTACCTTTTGGTGAAGATATGTCCATCCGTTTGCTTGTTTGTTTTCGTCATTTTTCTCAATACCATAACTCAAAAAGTTATAGATGGATTTTGATAAACTTAACATGAGTTGTGAGATATATAACAATGAGTAGATGACCAAATCTTGGTAATGATATGTTTGTTTGTTCGTTCGTTTGTTCCTGTTTTTAATTTTATGCTTGTTAGCACAATAACCAAAAAAACAATGAACAGATATTTATAAAATTTATAGTGGTTATTAGTAATGTTAAAATACATAAATGATCAAATTTTGGTGCAAATCTGCCAGTTACTTAATCCTGACGAATTCAGTCTAACGAAAAATGGGAACGTTACTTCCTACCCTTCTGATTACGCTGCTTTAGGCGCAGCTGGAACCCCTTAGAAATTCCACAGAACAGAAGCAATATTCTCCAGTGATATCTCAGTTCCGTATCATCCGAATTTTCCCCTATCTAATACTGAATGCACCTGTGGAAATTCTACCAAACAAAAGAACTGTTCTTTAATTATGATACCCTCGGACCAGAATCACGCATACCAAGGTTGAAAATATCCCAAGTCTGGCCGTGAAGCGTCTACCCTAGTCCTGCGAGCCGCATAGAAGCTGAAATATGAACTTGACTATTTCTTCCTTTGGTCCCTTCCCGGGTCGTATTCAAGAGTACCTCGGGACTCTCTAATTTCCTTCTGTCTATTAGTGACACACACGGTTAGGAAATGTTTTGATTCACCTTATTGAATTTGATGTAACGCTTCGAACTTAATCCAGACCGTCTGAACTAACATCCGCCGCTTAACCTTGTCTATCGTTACGCCTTCCGTCTCTAACGTGAAGCGTGGGTGACCTGTGAGAATTCGACGATTTGTTAATGCTCACACTTTATAAAATGTATCACTCATTTGTTCTCTCAGCAGAGAATTCGCACTTGTGTCTTGATAAAAACATATAAATACGACGGTACTTCATGCAATGTTCTCCTTTTATTTGTACACTTTTTTTTTTTAAAGCTCCGTTTCCAACAGTTTACAGATAATTTAGCCCGCCATAAGGTTACACGGTTTAATTTTCTGTCGACGTATCCGATTTTTACCTCCGCCAGAGGTTATGTTTTCGTCGTGTTTGTCTATTTGTCTCTTTGTGTGTTTGTCTGTCTGTCTGTCACCAAGATAACTCAAAAAGTTATGAACTGATTTGGATGAAATTTACAGGGATTGTTAGGTATCTTAGGAGGAACAGATGATTAACTTTGCTGAAGATATATCCATCTGTTCGTTTGTTTGTTTGTCTACCTCATTTTTTTCAATGCCATAACTCAAAAAGTTATGAATGGATTTTTATGAAATTAACATGAGTTTTTAGGTATATAACAAAGAGTAATTGACTAAATTTTGGTAATGATCCGTTTGTTCGTTTGTCAGTGTTTATAATTTTATGCTTGTTAGCACAATAACTCAAAAAAATAATGAATGGATCTTTATGAAGCATATAGGAGTTGTCAGTAATGTTAAAAGACATAAATGATTGAATTTAGGTGTAGATCGGTATTTTCGTTTGTATGTTTGACTCATGTTTGTCAATACGTTTGTTAACAATATAACTCAAAAAGTTATGAACGGATCTTCAAGAAAATTGCACAAGCTATTATTACTATCAAAAGGCACAAATGATTAGATTTGGGAGTTTATACAAGGAAAATTATGGTTTCAGAGTCAACTTGAATTTTTTGCTACCGTTGCCTCACTTGGCGGAGGTATGCGCTCTCAGAGTGCTCTAGTTTCTCACTATTTCGGAACCCGTGCATACTGCTGGTCAACAACCCATCATTTTCCTGCTTTGTTTAATGCAACACAAGCAGTATACAATAAACGAAAATAGATTGGGCCAATTGTTTCATTCGCTGGAGAGTATTCTTTTGTTCTGAAGATGTCATTGCATTTCCTCAGACATCGCACTGTACTTGTTGATGCTCTCCCAGCAGCATATTCTCTTCGAATAGTGCTCAACACTACCCGTTTTTTTTATTAAGGACGTATCTTGGCTACGCCTCAGACCCTATGAGGAATGCCATCCGCTACCAGCAAAGCGAATAAAGTTTTTGTACAGAAAAACGAAAGCGTAGATATGATACTGGTGAAATGAAGTCAAGTCTCTAATTTACGCCTATCTATTTCTGAAGACCATGACACACAGACACACACAGACGTAGATACAAGCGTATTAATATATAGAAAGATGGATGCATTTCTAGCCACGTTGGAGATTTTGGCAATCCTGTTCCCTTCTGATTGAATTCAGTAGGCAATTATTAGACCATATTGCAAAAAAAGGCTAAATTTGGAATACGGTACTTATCGTTATTAACATTGAATGCAGTTCTTGCTCTTTCAGCTTCTCTTGCCGTTCCCGTGGAGTCTAACATGCATTACTTTTTATCTACATCAAAATTATATTCTCTTTTGGTTTATGATGTGCGCATTTAATAGAAAGTCAGCGAAGTGTAGAGGAATCGCTTTTTCCGGTTTAGTAGACGTAGAAATTCATTATTCCAACTTATTAAGCACGAAAATTTCGTTCTATTGAAACTATCTCACTGTGTAATCTGGATACGCAGCGGAAATGAACTTCAGTGGCTTTTCAGCACATACTAATACAGCTAATTTCTTCACATGCCATCTAATGGAAGGAAGGAGTGTGCTGAAGATGAATTGAAGTGTACTGCTCAGAAGAAAGCAAGTATCTCTTATGATAATTTCAGTTGGCCGTCGTACCGTTTTCCTCTATAAATATATTTTAATAAGGAAACTACAATCAATGAAGAAGTGTCATCACAAATTTCTTGAGATGAATAAAAAGCAAGATAAAGAAGCTAAGATTCCACACCGGCCTACATATATTAAGCAAATATATCGATTGTTGCGTGAATTGTTTTCACGCACGGGTCCACTAGTATTCATAGATTAGTTTAAAAAGCGCAAGTCAATTACGCTATCGTCCCCCACACTTGTGAACTTCCTCGTAGCAAATAAAACACATAAATACCAATCGTGCATCAAAGTAACTGCTGAAGCTACTCATTTATGATCCTCAGCGCTGCAGGAATACTGGTAGCCCGCCTGTGACGGAGACTCAACCGTAAATTCTTCTTTCTGATTTGTATTCATTGGACGTTGGTGGATTTTGTCTGGCTGTTTATTCCAGTGTCGCTTTGCACGATATTTGGAATTACAGAGATGCAGTATTTGTTTGTAATTAGTAGGAATGCTGTGAGATGTTGAAACTGACTTTGTTTGGTGAAGTAAAAGAGTAAGATTTAAACCAGAAAGCTTCCTCAGCTGGAATTTAGTTTGCAGTGTCAGCGACATAATACACTACCAACCAAAGAAAAGGAATGGAGTTTCGATGCTGTTTCCAGTTAGAGACCCTCTTCAAATAAATCGAGTACAAATTAACAAACATGAATGAACACTTGTATTTCATTTAGAGATCCTCCTCAATTTGGTACAGTATTATTTTAAGAGAAGAAACCCAGTCTCAATATCTCCTTTATATTTTAGGACTTCCTCAAATTTTGGAATATACATAGAGATTTAAGGATGAAGCTCAGTCTCAATGTTGCTTCCATTTACAGAATTTCCTTGCATTTCTTGGGATACGTTATCATCAGATAAGGGGATAAACACTGCCTCATTATTTCTTTTCTCATAAAAATTCTCTAAATTTTCTTATTTATTTTGAATTGAAGAGCAAAAATACAGTCTTCACGTTGCTTTTATTTCACAGAACTTCCTCAAATATTTGGATACATTTTTAGATAAGATCATGAGAAGATACATTCTCAAAAGTGTATTTGTTTCATAAAACGTGCATCTTAATCAGAAGTGAAACAGTTCAGTATTAAATAGAATTTATCATTATTAATAGCCACTTATGTTGGTAGTCCTTGTAACCTCATTAAAATCCATCAACCTATCGCTCATGCTCCCAGCATGGATGTATTACCGACTCTCTGAGCATTATATGTAATACAACAATTATATATGTTGAATGTTTCTAACTTCTTATCAGGAATCATTCTACAACGGCGAAACAACTTTCGCATTGCTATCAAATCAAATATTATGATAGCAAACAGTGATATTTATCATACATTTGTTCAGACATGTATAGAAATTCTTGCAGCTTCAATATTACCTCCATGTCCTTGGATTCTGAGCTCGATTACTTTATAAATCAATGGCAAATCCGCACACAGCTGAAGATGTTGAAAATTTAGTCACCTTTTCCTGTTCTTTTTCGGTGTATGCACTCGACCGACCGCCGAGAGGTGGCCTCAAAAGATGGTATGCAGAAGTGCAGCAAGGAGTCGGCCCACGCTGCAGGTCGCTGTGCAGGCAGTCGTCTAGCGTTATTTAGTGATGCTATGAAGGGCAATCTGAAAGCTCTCTAGCCAATTGGAGCATCGTGATCCAGGGGTTTTTGCCCCACTCTCAGGTGCTGCTTGCTAAAGTGATGCACCAGTGAGAGTTGAGGAAGCAACAGACGCAGTGAAATGGAACATAGGGACGGGTAGAACTCCGTGACCGTAATGAGATTTGAAAATGCTGAAATGTTAAAAACTGAGAGAAAAGCGAGGCGTAGAAAAATGGATAAACTCATGAAGAAAAATTGCAAAAACATTCCTAAAACTGAAGCGGGGCTTCACACATCGTGAACTTGAAAACTAAGTAGGTGTTCTTTCTGAATGCTTGTTTTTGGTGCTTTGGGAATTAGATCTTTAGATCAGTATTGTCAACCCCGATAATGGATATATGCAAGGGAATGTTCTTCTAAATTATTGACAAAACTTTGAAATACCTCCTCTGATTATAGAAGCTTTCAGCTGTTTCTATTATTGACCTAAACTTAAACTTGAAGCTTTTTCAGGGTCGATATTCACCAGTCATCTTCAAAATAAGTGCTCCGTGAAACGGTGGCAGGTTACTTTATAAATTTAGCTGAGAAGCCTAATAAATTATTTTGGGGAGACTCAAGAGTTTTTGCCCACCTGATGATTTTAGAAGGTCACGTAAGAGTTCTTGCAAGTAATGCACGTACATTAATACCAAGCAAAAATAGCAAAAAATATCAATAGCAACAAGATATTTGTCGATAATATCTGGTATTTATGTTCTTCGTCGGTGTCAAAATTAACCTCGTAAGTATTAAGTAGCAGGTATTACTGCTCAGTAGATAGTAGTAAGTAGCAGAAAGTAGTTCCAAGCAAGTGGTGTGAAATAGTAGACAGTTATAACTAGTACTACTTAATTAGTATTTAGTAAGCATTACTAATTAGTAGGAAGCGTTAAGTAGTAATAGTAGTTAAATTCTAGATATTTTCCTGGATAATCTGAAAATTATTTCAATCTTCCTAATAGTCCACACACTCACCAGAGCGCTTAACTCACCTGCCGGCTCATGAGCACTCACTCATTTTTTATTTCTGAATACTTAAATCCCTCACCAATAACCAGACGTACGTCTTGAACAATTAAATAACTCGAGATAACTCGTGTTATTGTATACCGCTTCTGGAGGAAAGATGTTCTTATGAATTGACCATGTGTACTGTTTGTTCACGGGGTGTACGTGGGGAGTATGAAAAGTTTTCAACATCGTGTATAAAGAGCGTTGATGCATAATCAAACCTATCATTTTTTTAAGTACGAATGTTGCGCCAAATTCGCCAAATTTTGCGAATGAAATTGAAAAATAAATAACCAAAAATCTCTTTTCCATTTTAGCTTTTCTGATGCTTAAAACTTTTCATACACCCCTCGTATATGCTACTAACCATGGAGTATTCAGTCAATGAGGCAAGTGTTATTAAAACCATCCTAATGTGTGATATATATATATATACGCTGAATATGTGTTATTCCAAAACCTGCACGCTGTCCCATGTACTAACGGGTTGCAGCTGCCTGAGCAGGCACGTGCAGCACCAAAACTGCAGTTCCGTGCTGCACAAGCACAAAATTTCCCTTCAGGTCTCGGGAGAAGCGCTTGATTTGGGACAATGCATTTCTCCATTTAACAATGAATACTTTCGTTGTATTTCAGGTAACACAAATTATTCAATTCCGTCCCTTCGGCTTTACTATTTTCTCCAAAGTCATTTCATTTAGCATCGAGCCGACCCTCAAACCGTGCAATGAACTTTAGAAAATCTTCAAGTTATTTTACTCCTAGTAAATTTAAGCAAATGTCTCCGTTGGAAAGTTTGTAATAGAAAGCACTGTATCCCATTTTCATATCATTTATAGCTGAGTTATTTTAAAATGCCTGTTCATCAAGAAATTTAAGCTCTTTTCTCCTTCTATAACGATATTAGTTTTCAATTTTGTATGGCACGATAACAATGATGCTTCGAAGATCCTGTTTCTACGATAATGGAAGACTACGCTGTTTACGAAGCTGTCAGCAGTAAGGCAAATGTTCTGCACAGCAAACATGCACTTTTACGTCTCTCTCAGCTTCCCAGTTTTCTATTCCGGGTTGCACTCCGCATTTTATGAAGTTCAAACTCTGAGAGACCTTTACTAAATTTAAAATAGCTTCTTCCCGAGAAGCCATGGAAGGCACAACGTCTTCTACTGTGCGGAGACTGACCCCAGAGAACGGGGAAGACTCCGATTCAGCTATCAACACACCTCACCGACGCAGGAAGATGGAAGAACGAGCTTGTGACAGACGAAGCCGGGAAAGAGGGGCAAGTGGTGATGATGTCATTGCTCCAGCAAGCAGACCAAGCAACTATGGAACTGCAGCAGACAATTCCAGCAGCATTGGAGCAAGGACAACAGCAAAAGAGGGCTGCAGGTTGGGGTTGTACGGATGGAGGAGAAGATGTCTTTACGCCTTACTACTCTTCTTAACGGCTACTGTGACTCTCAACTTGGCCCTTACCCTCTTCTTCATGAGGGTTCTAGATTTTTCTACGGTGAGTTTTGTATGACAGCGCATTGAACGGCCCATATCTGTGCTTAAGTGTAAGGCAAGAGTTTTGTAGTTTTCTAAATTGACAAATATTTTTTCTGGGTTTTCGGAATTTTCTTTGACAATTTTTAATATTTTTAAAATTCCTATATAAAGGTAAAATATGTTGACTTATGTCACTGCAGGATCAATAATAAACAAAAACGAGTCCTTACAAAAACAAAACTGAAAAAGATAAAGAAATTTTAAACTTTTATGATCCAATTTTCAAGCACAGAGTCACAATTTTGGATAGGCAGGTTGCTTAACATTTATCTTCAATTATTTAAAAGCAATTATCTTAATTTGTCGAGAAGTTAAACTACCGTGTCTCATTACACTCTATTTTTAGTTAGTTAATTGATGGTGTTGGTAACTGGTTTTCTTATTGGATTACAGTATGTAACCAACTAGTGTATCAGAAACATTACTCCTCTGAGGACAAACATAGAAGCATAATTAATCATAGTGGATATTGTACACATAGCTGTACCGTTTACCTCCCTAAACCAGAAAGTTTCAGACAAAATCATTTACTTCCCTTAACCGCCGAACACCATCAATGGGTGAAATGTACCCAATATATGCCGATAGGGATATATTGTATAGTGTTTCTGGGATAACTAGAGAGTCAGATCATATAATCAGGTAAACTACACGCATATGATCGTGTTTGTGTCCTTTAGTATAAGTGAGCGCATTCTTTGTGAGAATTCAGAATTTTTTTCAATAGTGAAATCAATTTATCTACTGTCGGGAGAATTTCGCTCTATACCACCTAAGAAGTTTCCTCCTCTACCACCAACAGATTGTGATCGAGGGTTAATATGTAAAATAAAAAGAAACAAATGCCCGACCCAGACTCACCGCCAGCAGATTTACCCTCTCCGCATCTATCCTCTCCTCTCCCTGTTCCCCAAAAACAAATCCTGGAGCTCGGGAGCGATACAAAGTATTCGCGTAATCGGTTTAGCAGGCCATGTATTTTGCAATAGACACCGTTGGCCACTGGATGCAATAGGCTATTGTGACTGGACTGCAGGACAACCAGAATGTCGAATTTGTTTCGCCTCTTGCACTTCATTTGGATCTTCTGGCCATACAAAGGAATTAGCCGGATCCCCCCGAGCCCGAACTGGCAGTGTGAAAAGCTCGAAGAACTTTTGTAGCACTGCGGGAGGTGACGAATTTTTTGCTGTGTGAATAGAGATAGAAAGTCGTTGAGATTTAAAAGAAACAGGGATGCCAGATTGTGGACGATGTGCTGAGAGAGATCTAGAGAAATATGTCATTGCGGACCGTGTGTCCAGACAGCTGTGAAGAAACGTGACTGCCAAATTATGGGCCGTGTGTTGAAACAGAACTATCAAGATACATAACTGCCTCATTGCTGACCATATGTTCAGGTAGATGCAAATAAACGTCGCTGCCAGATTGTGGACTGAGCGTGTGTTGAGGCAGACGTAAATAAACATGGTTCCACACAGCGGGTTGAGACATGTTAAGAAGCTCTGACCCCTCAGTGTAGCCGTGCTGAGAAACATGGAAAGAAATAATAAAATTAATCGATGTTCTGTGAGGAACGAAAGGAAAGATGGACGACAGAAAACAAGAAGGGCACGTCATAAGGTGGTGAAAAGAAACACTGATGCATTTTTACCTGTGTTCAGTAGGATGAAACGTAACCACATTCCACATACTATTAAATTCTGTGTAGCACCACTCGAAATTACTTACGTTTTCTTCTCTAGCGTAGTTTGTTAACTCCAATGCTGAATAATCTTCTCGACTTAATCTTAGAACTGAATTTTTTGTTTAAAAAAATTCAGGCCATTGCTAACTCTGTTACATGGCCTCACAGAGAGCAAAAATTATTTTACTCATCGAATTTGGTAAACTCGTCTACTTCCAGCACGCTATAATGTTCGTACTTTATCTCAAGCATTTTTGTACTACTGATTCCTTCGCGTACATGTTCAAGCGCTCACTAGTAAACTGAAACATGAATAGCAAGTGAAAATTAATTGGAATCAGCAGCAAAAAAACTTTTAGGATTAGAAGATCGCTTCACAAGAACTAAATATGGCGCAAGTTGCCTGACGAACGCTCGTTTGCTTCATCACATCTGAAGTAGCCCAGAGAGTTCATCTCTCTTCATATTAGATCCTTCAATATAAAAACTTGTCCGAAAATTCTCTGTCATCTAATACTTTAAAACCGTCGTAATGTCACAGAAAGTACTCGAAACTAAATAAAGCGCATACAATTTCGCTACATCACACCGGGCAGTGAAAGCCTGTTGAGTGACTGTGATGAAGGGAATTTTCAATTTTGTTAAAACAATGATAGCACAAGAAACCTCTCCTCTACACAAGCAGCGTCCTCTCACATCCGGCAAAATATATGTTCTTAGTGCTATGGTCACGCTGTGCTTCAGAAGTTATAAGTACAGTACGTATAGACCACACTGTACTTTAGGCATAAGGTACAACATGGTCACGCTGTGCTTCATAAGTTATAAGTACAGTACGTATAGACCACACTGTACTTTAGGCATAAGGTACAACACTTATCAGGATACTTCTAAACTCATTACATTAAAACTTACTATCAGTTACAGATAACAAAAGTAAGTTCAGCTTCAGATTCTTTTTCTTTTTTTTTTAACAAAATATTGTTTGAAATATTCATCCCTATCAATAGAGGTCTTCCCGCTTTAAATTTTATACATAAAATTAAATTATATAAAATTAAATTATATAAAATATCAAACTGAGCGTTTAACATAAGCATATAACAATGAAAGAGTTAGCGATGAACTAGTTATCGATCAGAGTATAATGATGTTCTATGTTATCTAGACAGGTCTAGGTACGCTGCAGATAGTGAAAGGTGGTCTGGTGGCGACTGCTCCCGTCCATGTGATGGACACTTTGGTGGCCACCCACCTGTCCTCCAGACGTCATCTGCCTCTTACATTATTGGCCGCCTATAACGTATCGCTGGCCGCCCTCGACCAATCAGGAGACGTAAAAAGTTCCATGGTTCTCGGTAAGTCATTGGGCAAACTTTCTAGAATTATTCATCGTAAGTGAAGGTCAAAAGGTCCTACTGAAGCTTATCTCAAAAATTTGGATTTGATGCAAAAAAATTAGGCCAGCAGATAGAGATAAGTGCCGACTGCAGCACTACTGCATGGTGCACAGCGCTGTACTAGGCTATCTGTATTTTTTTTATCGACGAATGAATGGCTGCCGCTATAACTAATGATCAGGTTTCATGGATTGATTAGTGCCTCAAAAGTGAGTTAAGTTAAGTCTCTAGGTTGACTCACCCGACCTTCACTCGAACTTCACGCGTTACTTTGAAAAACGCTGCTGGTGTTAGCAACAACCTAATTATTTATGAGACGCCTGAAAGCTTCATCTTAAGGAGCAGAATTGAATTTTCAAACGTATCAACATTAGTAGCTTTATGGCTGACGTCTGAGATTCGGCCCAGATGGTCAAAGCGAATGTACTTTTTTGACACTGCTTGACACGTCCAGCTTACAAGCTGGGCTCCGTTGCAATATGAGGCAGCAATCGAAGGCAGTTTTTGTGGCTAACCTCTAAAACCTTCTAACACCTGACGCCATCGTCTTCCTTAGTGGTGCCCAACCCCACGGTATATTACCTTATTTGAGGTAATAAACCTATATTTGGGTGTAATAGATGTTCTGCGAGAGAACAGTTAGCCTGACCATAGCGAGCTATGCGACGTGTTCAGTTTATCATGTGACTGTGAAAGACGACAGAAAACACCCGACCTTGCCGAGTGAATGTTCAATGGCATATAAGTCATAATTGTAACATTGCATTCTGGAGTAATGGCTTCGAAGAAGTTGCGAAACCCTGCTCCAATCCTTCATAGGGAATACAAACATCTTAGACGAGCTGTGTAGCGTCGTACTTTAGTTGCCACGAAGTATAGATACTACAAGTACTACTGACGACAGCGTTGGGTATCCCGTTACGACATCGTCTCAAGAGAGAAAATAAAACACAGTAGGCTAGCTGCTTAGAGTGCAGAAGCCCGAATGTTCTTTGAGGTTGTAACTAGTCGATTTGATAGTCATACTGCTGAAAATTACAAGTATATGTAGTCCAGTAAAGGTTTCCGCCCTGCAGTTCGTATAGTGTTTTGATGTGTTGATTATAAACAGTGTGGAGATGACTTCTATCTAGCTGTGATAAAATGTATATACAGTATAAGAAAATTCTTTTATAACTAGTACAAAAAAAAAGAGCAAAGAAATGGATTAGGTAATTATGAAGTAGTGTTTGTGGTGTGAGACGCTACTGCCTGAATCAATCATATTGTGTTTTCTAAGGCAAAATAAACAGAGTAAACTTAATTCAGAGTTTGTGTGTATTTGAATTTCTTGTTTAACCCAATGTCGTCTAAATTACACAATTTAAACTGGAATTTTCTCTATGGTAAATAAACAGAAAATAATTCCAGCAATTGTGCGAATCTCCTAGCATTTTTTTTTACCGCCCAGAAGCTAATACGGAAAGTCAACTATTTTGGGGGCTGCCAGAGTAGTGGCCAATGCACCGACATAGCTGTTTTTGAGGGTAGGTTCCGGCTCCACCTACTTCCGGTTTCCCAGGCCCCGCCCACTTCCAGTTTGCGCCCCTCAGACCCCCGCTAAACCGGTAGTGCATTGGCCGTCATAAACCGGAAGCTCACGCATGAGGGGAGCCGCGAGGGTGGTTTACCCTCAAAAACAGCTATCTCGGTGCATTACCGACTATTAGCTCGCTTCGAATTTTTATGATTTTTCCCGTCCTTAACTTCCTTATATATTTACTTGCTCTGCTGCCTAGATTCTATACCTGTAGCTTTCCCTAATGTGCCCTGTGCTACCTACATTAAAATCTACCCTTCACACTTGAGCATTTCGCTACCTGTTTTTTTTTTTCTATAATCCTTGCACTGTTGCCAATACTGTATACAAACTCTAATTTTGCATTGTTGACTCCATACATTCGTTGTGCTATCGGCTTTCACCCCTGCCTTGCTCCTGCCATCGCTGCTGCTCCTCACAAATGTCTCGACCCTACCACTGTCCCTTCAGCACCCCTCCTCCTCCCCCCTCCGTCCCCTCCAGTGCCACTAACAGCCACTTCATTACCCGCCGCTCCCAATATATGCCTGACTAACAAGACTAAGACGTCCCGCGCTCCAGCGTCTCGCGCTATAAGCCTGTTCTGCCTCCGTCTGGGTCGTCCTACTTGCGCTACCACCAAAAGTGCAAACTGGAATGTCTCTGCGCCCGTCTTCCGTTCCTTCCTTCCTTCCTTCCTTCCTTCCTTCCTTCCTTCGGCCCGTATTACACAACGATCAGAAATACAAGCTAAAATGTCTGCAGCCGTCACGTCGGTAGACTTTATTTTCCGTTGTGTCGTATTACTCAACTAAAACGGCAAACTAAAGCGTCTGCACCCGTCTGTAGAGATTGTTTCCCGCAGCACCGTATTATGCAACTACCAGAAGTGCGTGCTGAAACTTGTGCGACCACATTTGATAGAGTTATTATTTTTTCGTTCGCCTATCAAAAGTAAATATCTTTAAAACTTCCCCAGTCCCACAACAGACTTTTCTCGCACCGTTCTTACCACTGTTGTTGTTTTCTATGCTGTCAGTTGTCGACTGCAATGCTGTAAATATCAACAACTTTACAGGCACGCAAAAAGGAATAACCTAACAATTCTGGTCGCCACATCTCTGTAAAGACATCGATAACATGGCAAGAGTCCAACGCCGAGCGACGAAACTGATACCTCAGCTGAGAAACAAGTCGTATGAACGTCGCATGAAAGAACCGGGTCTGATCTTTCTCGAGCAAAGACGACTCAGGGACAACTTATAGAAACATTCCAGTACTTGAATGGCTTCAACGACGTACCTATAACGGGACTCTTTGAAAGAGACCCCAGCGATCGCTTGCGAAACAACGGTCGAAAACTCAAGCATAAAGCTCGAAGAACAACCTTAAGCAGCAGTTCTTTCCCTATTTCATAGTCAGCATTTGTAATAGACTTCTTTCCGATGTCGTTGGTGCGGAGTCGGTCAACTCGTTTAAAAATCGTCTTGACATACATTGGGAGAGACATCATCCACAGCTAAGAACTCCTCCACGAGTCGCAAGCACTTAACGGCCAAAACTTCCCAGGCCATTTTAAGCTGACTTCTTCTCACTTCCGCTCCATCTATATTTTTAAGCTCCGCATATCAGCGGCTATCGCTCATGCTTGCGGGCATTCATGACCGTCGCTTTGGCGTATATTCTCATCCCTTTCTTTTTTATTTTCCTCTTCTATTTTCTCTTTCGTCTTCCATTTTTCTCCTCTCGTTTCTCCAGTCCTCTACATCCTACTAACATAATGGCAATAGCTCATAGCCGGGGTGTAAGTCCCGGTGTCTGTTTGTAAATGGGCCTTTGGGTTCGTCTACTGCCGCCTATCTAATCTAATCTAAAAAAAAAATGCTGGGACTTCTTCATGATATTTCCCGTAGGACTTTTAGGAACGTTAGGGCATAGTAAACGACGTATTTCAGTTTCAAGAAAATAAGCTTTATCACTACGGAAACTCTTCGCTTACCGGGATTTTTACCATGCTCTTAAAAACCACGTAATCACTTAATGGTCATAGTAATTCACTTCATTTTACCATCAATGCGTGAATAGAAGCAGGCACAATCCCTGGAATGGCAAATGAAAATCTGATGCAGTTTTCAGAAACGCATTTTTACATCCGATTTACGACTATGAAATTTTTAATTGTATATAGAATACCTAGGGAAAAGTTAGGAACTGATTGGTAACTAGAGCACTCTGAGAGCTCATACCTCCACCAAGCAAGGTAAAGGTAACGAAAAATCCAAATTGGTTCTAAAACCTTATATTTCTTTGTATCAACATCAAAATCTAATCCATTGTGCTTTTTAACAGAATTAACAATAAAGTAATTTTCTAAATGATCCGTTCATAAGTTTTTGAGTTATGCCGCTAAGAAATATTTTGACAAACATTAGTCAAAAATGCAAACAGACTAACAGATTATCACTAAAATTTAATCACTTATGTCTTTTAACATTACTAAACACTCCTATAAATTTCATAAAGATTCATACTTAAATTTTTTAGTTATTGAGCTAACAAGCATAAAATTAAATACAACCACAAACGAACGAATTAACAGATCATCACAAAAATTTGATCATTAACTCTTCATAATATATACGTAACAACCTCTGTAAATTCCGTAAAAATCCGTCCATAACTTTTTAGAACATGGCATTAAGAAAAAGGAGGCAGACTTGCAAACAGATGAACGGACCTTCACCAAAAGTTAATCATCCGTTTTTCCTAACATACTTAGCAATCCCTGTAAATTTCATTAAAATCCGTCTATAACTTTTTGATTTATCTTGGTGACAGACAAACTCGACAAAAACATTACCTCCTTGGCGGAGGTAACTAGGGCAACGATTATTAAAAATATCCCAAATCGTCTAATGAATTGGTTTCAATTTTGTCTGCAGCGAGCGATGGCCTGACATGCTCCACGGGCAGCCTGGTGGTGAGGGACCCGCACGGGCGGCTGCTGTTCTCCGCCTCCAGAGAGGAGGTGGTGGTGGGAGCCAGACGGCTGGTGGTGGCAGGTCAGGGTACATTGGTTACTTGTGGTACCTTGTCGATGCTTGTGGTAGCTTGTAGTAGCTTCTGGTAACTTGTGGTAACTTACGTGGTTACTTGTGGTAACTTAAAGAGGCTTGTGCTACCTTGTGGTAACTTTTGATAGCTTCTGGTAACTTGTGGTAACTTACGTGGTTACTTGTGGTAACTTATAGAGGCTTGTGCTACCTTGTGGTAACTTTTGATAGCTTCTGGTAACTTGTGGTAATTTCTGAAAGGGAGTGGCTACATGCGGTAACTTATAGAAGCTTGTGGTAACTTATGTTAACTCAAGGAACTTGTGGTCACTGAAGCTAATGCGAGGTAACTGGTAGTCACTTGTAGTGACCAGTGCTACCGTATGAACATTGATGGATACTAAAGATATATCTTTAATAATGGTAACGTGGTAAGTTGTGGTAATTTATGGTACCGTATGGTGACCTTAGGTAACTTGAGAGAACTTTTAAGAACTTAAGCCAGATGCCAAGCAGGTACAAACATTGTTGTAATAAATGATACATATATAAATATAATAAGGCGAATTATGCTACACATTGTGAAACATACCACTAAAATTATGAGATTGTACACCATACCGTATAATAATAAAGCATATCTTTCATTTAATAGTATAATTAATAACCCTCTATGACTAAAAACCAGTAGCAACATTACATCGAGATAATTAATTATTAATATGGTACGCATCCCATGATGTAACAATAAACAATATAAAATATGAAGTTTGCAAAACTTTCCTATTTGTTTTTATAATACAACTAGAGCCCAATGAGAGCCCATATACCTTCACCAAAAAAAGCAACGTTAACCAAAAATTAAAATTTGTTCTGAAGTTATGATTTCCAATTTATCAGCACCAAAATTTGGTCATTTATAGCTTTTGAGAGTACTAACAACTTCTGTAATTTTCTTGAAGATCCGTCCGTAACTGTTTGAGTTATGTTTTAACAATCATTTGGACATGCATCGGCCGAACACACAAACAGATCAACCTATCATCACCAAAATTTATACATTAATGTCTCCAAACATTTCTAAAGATCCGTTCATAACTTTTTGAGTTATACTGCAAATAGACATGAAATTAAATACAAAGACAAAGAAACGGACAAACTAGTCATGAGAAAAATTTAGTAATTTACTTTTTGTGAGATACATGACAATTCATATAAATTTCTTAAAATTCCGTCCATAACTTCTTGAATTGTGGTGTTAAGAAAAAAAGAGATAGGCAAGCAAATAAACTGTTCAGCGAATCTTTACCTAAAGTTAATCATCTGTTCCTCCCAACATGCTTATAACACTCCCTGTATGTTTCGTAAAGATCCGCCCATAATTGGTTGAGTTTTCTTGGTGACTAGCAGACATACAAACACTCAGGCAGACAAACTCGAAATAAACGTAACCTCCCCGGCGGAGATAGTAAAATCATTACCCTCTACCCTCCTTATCTGTAACTGCACTTTTCGTGAATAAATAATATATCTTCATTAAGGAGACGTTGCTACCTCTTCACAATATTCCCAAGGTAAAGAGCATTTCAAGATATACTTCTATCTATACCTCGGCACCTCCCATGCACTTCTCCAGCATTAATACTAGTATCTTTCTAAATCTGACCTTGCTGCTGTTGCTTCTTCTTCAAGGCGAGCCTAATGCCAATAACATTTCAGCATTGATCTGTATTTACAGCTCTGAATTATTATATCTTTTGTAGATGGGATCTTACTACCTGCAATTAAAATACTCTTAATGCCCAGCAAATTTAGCGTTTACCTGAATAAATTTATCGTATTTAATGCAAAAAAGTTTTGTTAACTAAGTATATCTTATACAAATATAATCTCTACTTGAAATGACTACTAATGTATTCTCTATTTTTGATGCTAGAAAACTGAATTATCATCTTCGAATTTTGCAAGAACTGTATTATTTTTGTGGTTACATCTTCCCTTCTAATGATTACCATAATTTCAGTCTTTCCATTCGTGTAACCAAAGCCTCTGGAAATTATCACAGGAGGCATCTCTATTGCCCTCGGCAAGGTTACGATGTCTGAGCACACAGTCAATGTGCTCCTGCAGAGCCTCCGTCTAGCATTTTAATCGATAGACTTTACTGAGGGACGCACTACGGAAAACATGTTGTCGTCCAAGGACAATGCGGGGCATACAGTTCTAGAAGCCTTATTATTGGCACAGAACATTCCTTGAATATTGCACAGAATGAAGCGTGAAAATTGCAAACTAGGCTAAAGCGTTCAGAATTGATGGTGAATTCTGCAGCACGCTGTCGATTCTTATTTAGGTTGGATAACGCTACACGTGGAACTTTGAGATTATTTCTAATAATAGACTAATTATTACAGTATTATTGTTATTAATGGCTTCAAACGTGTCTTAAAAATTATCTAAATTTATGATGAACACAGGTGCATGTGATTGATTTTAGGCAGCAAAGGATTGAACACAGGTGCATGTGATTGATTTTAGGCAGCAAAGGATGAACATTACACGGATGAGAATTTTCCAGTGTTACTTCTCTTTATTAAACAAGGATCTGTAAAATTTTCAGTGAGATAACATCATATCAAATTTGCAGTACCTAAATGAATTCTTCTTTCTATATATGTAAACTGAATCATGGTTTTTGCAACAGCTTTCTTTAATGCGAGTAACCTACTTCCTAGTTTTTATCATTTTCCCTTGTAACATTGTACAAGTAACTGATGGCAGTGCGTTAACCTCTTGCCGAAAGTTCTTTTTCAACACTGCGCATCAGATTTGATCTAATTTTGTTATTTAATCGACTAGTATTGAAATATTTTTAGACTGTTCATTTTAAAGTATCTTTGTCACCTATACTGTAAATAACAGCAATCTCTTCAATACAGTGCTACAATCTTTACATACAATGGAATCTCTTAAGAACTGTACAATCTCTGCAATTGAAAATAATCTCTGCAATTGAAAATAATCTCTGCAATACAATATGACCTCTTCAAAACTATTCAGTCTCTTCAGTACATTGTAATAATATCATGCATCAGAGGTATAAACCTAAAATTTGTTCAAGCTAAACAACGAGACGTTTTGGATCCGTTCGTTAACCCTACACTGATGAATAGTTGCTGTCACAACCCTAGCAAACTTCTGCATTAATCTAGGAAGGCGTTTTCATTTTAGGCCAGGAATTTTCTCAGGTTCCATATTTGGACGGCCCGTGCCTCTAAAGGGAGAAAATTATCCGGCGATTTTCTTCTAATCCACACAAGTTTGTATTAATCGACGACAAATAGGGACAGCAGAGGGATCTTCGCCTAGATCCTCAGCTCGAAGTGAATACATAGAAGAGAGAATATTATTCTCTCACGTGACCAAAACAAAGTCCCGTGTGATATCGTAATCCTTTACAGCAGGTCAGAGGAGCTAACTTCCTCTATGAGCCACTAGCTGTGACAACACGCACGCGTAGCATCATTTTGGTCACCTGAGAGTCCACCATTCGCCAGTTCATTCAATTTTAAGTTCAAGTCGTACTGAAGTCCGTTAACTGTTTCCGTGCTGATTAAACACTCTCACAGGATAAAATATATGAAGTTCATTATAGGTAATTTAGAATCTTCTCAAAAACCCACAACATGCAGAAAGGCACAGCCTCCCGCGACAACAGCTTGACAGTCGCTAAGCTTCCCTCCCGAACAGCTTGTACGCGGGGTGTGGACACACAATGTAGAGGACCATACTGTTGCCTATATATCCTCACTTCTGCTTCGCTGCAGGGGGCTATAAACATAAATTGTAATAGATTGAGATAAGTGCAGTCCCAAAACCAGCACGCCCCGGCAGCAGGTACTTTACACCCATGCACAAGAAGGCGTGCTGGTTTGAGGACAACACTCTGCTCAGAGTAAAGTGTCTGCAGCATTTACACGCCTAAGTGCCGTCAGACTGGCACGTAACTAAGGAGTCGCCAAGAGGCTTGTTTTCTTCGCTTCCCTTATCGCTCCATCTCCTCGTCTCAGTGAAAAATAAAGAGCTGGAGGTTGCAGGCTGGCTGGGAGTTTTCTAACGCTAAAGTGTCGGCGTTCGTGGACTAACCGCTGCTCCGAAGAAGTAAAGAATGAAGAAAAGAGAGGTGAAACCGAAGGAAGCCTGTAACTATTCAAAATTATTGGACATAATAAATGTATTACTATATAGGTAAATAATACATTAAGAATATTGAGCACCGAATCTCAAAGAGTTAGCTTCAGAATTTTTATTAATAATTTTTGTTGGACTTTGGAGTAACCGTTTACCCAGGGTTTTCAAAATTCCCGCCATTTGAACAGGTATGCGCATGCGTACGACAGACTTTACTTGTACCTACAGTGAGCAAGTCTATTTCCACCACCTACATACATTTCCACAATCCCCCCCCCCTCCCCATGGGGAAAACCTGGCTTGGCACGGACAGCACGGAAATTGTAGCTTTCATTCTGCTCCAGCCCACAACAGCATGTATTTCCCGTTAATGCTATGAAATGCGCATATTGTTTTGCGACAGCATTTCTCTCAGTATACCGATGTTAAACTTTATCTCATCCCCAATCTACCCTCTGCACATACACACACTGCACATGTGCACACTGCACATGCACACACTGCACATGCACACACTGCACATACACACACTGCACCTGTGCACACTGCACATGTGCACACTGCACATGCACACACTGCACATGCACTCACTGCACATGAGCACACTGCACATGTGCACACTGCACATGTGCACACTGCACAAGCACACACTGCACCTGTGCACACTGCACATGCACACACTGCCACATGCACACACTGCACCTATGCACACTGCACATGTGCACACTGCACATGTGCACACTGCACATGCACACACTGCACATGCACTCACTGCACATGAGCACACTGCACATGAGCACACTGCACATGCACACACTGCACATGTGCACACTGCACATGAGCACACTGCACATGAGCACACTGCACATGAGCACACTGCACATGCACACACTGCACTTGAGCACACTGCACATGCACACACTGCACATGCACTCACTGCACATGAGCACACTGCACATGTGCACACTGCACATGAGCACACTGCACATGCACACACTGCACATGCACACACTGCACATGAGCACACTGCACATGAGCACACTGCACATGCACACACTGCACATGAGCACACTGCACATGAGCACACTGCACATGAGCACACTGCACATGCACACACTGCACCTGTGCACACTGCACATGTGCACACCGCACATGTGCACACTGCACATGCACACACTGCACATGCACTCACTGCACATGAGCACACTGCACATATGCACACTGCACATGTGCACACTGCACATGCACACACTGCACATGCACTCACTGCACATGAGTACACTGCACATGTGCACACTGCACATGCACACGCTGCACCTGTGCACACTGCACATGTGCACACTGCACATGCACACACTGCACATGTGCACACTGCACATGTGCACACTGCACATGCACACACTGCACATGAGCACACTGCACATGTGCACACTGCACATGTGCACATGCACACACTGCACATGCACACACTGCACATGCACACACTGCACATGCACACACTGCACATGCACACACTGCACATGCACACACTGCACATGTGCAC
>LQNS02278161.1:2789843-2809021 GCA_001587735.2 Parhyale hawaiensis
GCACACACTGCACATACACACACTGCACATGCACACACTGCACATACACACACTGCACATGCACACACTGCACATGTGCACACTGCACATGCACACACTGCACATGTGCACACTGCACATGCACACACTGCACATGCACTCACTGCACATGAGCACACGAAAAATCTTTGTCACTGTAAATATAAACATTCCGTTATGGAGATTTTGCTGTACGTATCATGCGTCTTCATACCTGAAAGTTGAGTAGCTATCGATACTTTGTGGGAATTTTCGCCACAAATGAGACAACTTTGCTTCAATTGCACGTATTACTGCAATACTCGAAGAATTTAGATTTGCTGCGCCAGAAAACGCCAATTCAATGATAATTTACTTCTAATCAACCGTTGCGTCTGCAAAAATAAATAAATAATCCTAGGGCCATATCTCCTCCTCCAGACTCTGTCATGAGGATACGCCGGGCACAGAGCGAGGTCGGAGTTTGCGGTAGAGCACCAGCGTCAGCTTTCATCTGTCTTGGGTGACCGCCTCGCCCTCTATATTAATTTTCAATCGTATGGGGAAGATTCAAAAGGAAACTGAAAGGGACTACTAGTCTAGTTATGAACTGCGTCCGATGTGGCTGCACTTAATGATGAACTGAGTCCGCGATATCACATAACGATCTCTTGAGTCGATATATCACACATGTGAGTCAGCTAAAATATCATACATCACACTCAAGTTTTTATGTAAGTAAAAATTAATAGTTAGTAGTAAGTGAATCATTTCCGAAAAATAGAAAAGAAAACTAATCCAGTTTGTCTGTGTCTCACCTGCATCCTGCAGGCGACGGAGGAGCGGCCTTCAGCGGGTCCGTGCAGACGGGACACGTGGCAGCTCCTGTAGGCAAGTCCCTGCTGCTGGAGTCCACCACCAGGGCCCTGGAGCTGTCTGCACCGAAGGGCGTCACGGTGGAGAGCAGAGCAGGTGGCATCACAGCACACTGTCTCAGGGACCTGACACTACAGTCTACCGGCGGTATGGTGAGTTATAGTGCACTTCTCTTATTTAAGTGATGTATAGACGACGCAACGACCGCTATAGGCTACAGACAAATTAAAATAAAAATTATAACCGATAACACACATGTGTCTGCTGAAATAGGAGACACTCAAACTGACACACATGGAAAGTAGCTACAATGGCGTGTTCATACAGCACGGCTAGCTCTATATATTTCTTTAGGTGCGCAGAAAGGGAGCTGGTTTTGGGATAACAAGTTGCACGTCGTTTTGTGACGCTGTTGTCATCGTTTTGTGACGCTGTTGTCATCGTCTTGAGCAGATCAAATTGGCCACGAGTAAGGTGGTCGTGCGAGGGTTACCGACGAGTACCGTGCAGGACACCAACCCTGACGCTGTGGGTCCCGACGTATACCAGGTAAACACGACAGTGTTTGGTGTATATCCCAAAGTGTACAGAATCCCAAAGGATACCAGGTAAATCTCAAAGTATGTCATGTATATTACAATGTCTATCAGCTGAATCCCAAATCATACCTGGTAAATTTCATCATATAGTTATTACTTCCAAGGTAAAGCCCGAGGTAACCCTTTTAGTTCCGTAAGTGTGTCAGCGAAATCCTCACGTATAGTCAGTAAGACCCTAAATGTTAAAGGTAAGTCAAAGCAAATTCTTACTTTATCCCTTTTAGTATCCGACGCCTTATGATTAGTCTGATTCTCTTGGATAACTATATTTTATAGAAGCACTGTTAGCATTTCAAGGCCTTAGGCGTACCTAATAAATACCGGTGCATACCAAGCAATTGCCGAAGCACAAAAGGCAAATTTTTATGCTCGCCATGTATATCCTGGCTGGGACCAGTATAAATCCTGATGTATGGCAAGTAAATACCTATATATCGAATACCATGTAAATTCCGGTGTTTGTCATTTAAATACTGATGCGTGTAGGATAAATCCCAAGGTATAACAAGCAACTCGCGATATTAGTTAGGTGAATCCGGTGCAAGCATACCAGATTCATATCTGTGGATAAGAGATAACACCTGTAGTAGGCCAACTATGTATCAATACACACCAGACAATTTTTTACGGTATACCTTACAAATACCGATACACACAAGGTAAATCCTGATACACACCGAAGAAAACCCTATGGTAGAGTCCCATGTAATATCAGTTAAATCCCTGTATTTTCAAGACAAATATTGACTTGTTTCTCTGGAATCCCGACATAAATCTCATTAATAAATCTATAACAGATATATAACTAGCGTCGCATACCGGGAGAGTCTCGATGCAGTGCATAACTCTATATACCTAAGACTAACTGGAGCATGTGAAAATTTCGTAGAATAAATGCATTGATTATCAGTGATATCTATTGCCAATATCATGCACACGAAGCTTGAAAATATGTTTGGAGTTAAATAGCCTATCTTTAAAAATTTAACCTGACTCCTGTTGTTCTCTCCCGAGACCGTATCAGCGATACCCTGCCGTACTAGGCCGCACTAACTACGGAACGAACAAAGCAAGCAAGGGACTTACTGAGGAACAGCCCCAATTATTATACTACACCTGGAATCTATCAATGTGTTTCTATGTATTTCAGAGGCTCGACAGGATTCGAACCTACGAACGCAGCAAAGGCAGGCGCAACAGCTAAACCAGCGCTAATAAGAGTGCTACCACAGCTCTGTTGGCGCTGGTCTAGCGGTTGCACCTAGCTGGGCTGAGTCCCTAGGTTCGACTCCTGCCGAGCCTCTGAAGTATTTTTTTTATCTCTTTGCAAGACTAAAAATTTCAATGTGGTATTACCACAAGTATTCTCCCTCCCCTGCCAGGTGTGTGTGTGCAGTGGGGGGCGCATTTTCCTGGCTGCCCCCGGCGGCGTGTGCGCAGCAGACCACAATTTCTGCAAGTGACTGTACTTCACACGATTTAATTTTTCTATGTCTTAAGTAAAAACCAATTTTGTACAGGAACAATGAACGAAATGTTCCAAGCTCAGCACGCCTTCTCGTGTACTGGCGGGAACTAAAGGTACCTGCTTGGTGAACTCACGCAGTACGAAAACAGCACTGATTTTCGTAGAACACGGGAAAGCGCGTTTGTTTTGGGACACATTTTTTCCAGTCTACACTAATAAATGTCTTGCGGATTTTGTGGATTTACGAACAGAGTAAAATGCTGTTGCCAAAATCAGCATTTTCCCGTGCTTCGACGGCAGAGCCTGCATTAGCTGTGCTATACGACTACGCCATATGCCGGGTGTTTCCCGTAGGTGCACGCGACGGTGTGCTGGCTGTAAGATTATGAGCAAATATTTCTCTGTATTTTCGGTTATTTTGTCATTTATCCCATTTGTCTTAAGCCGCAAACAGCACGAACATATGGTCCAGTTCATGTTTGGGTTCGGTTATCCCTAACATTAATGACAGCTACTAGCCTCTGTGCTGAAGAATCTCGACCTTTTTTCCTGAAAGTGAGCCGATTTCTTTTTTAAGATCAAGAAGCTAAGCCAGTCTAGCTCGGACGTGGCAACAGTATATTTTACAATCTATTTTGAGCTTAAAACTATGTTTTTTTGTTATCGCTTCTAGCCAAATTTCATTGTATCAGTGTTAGTAGTTTTTCTTCAGATGTTAATAATGGCCTTCATGGTTAAAAAATTCATCGTTGCTACAGTAAATTATAAAAACTTAAGTGTCCCAATGACAGATGCTAACTGAAAATTCGTTTCTTTTGCGAGCAGTGTTCCAGAACATACGCCATGCATTGCAATACCGTGTAGTGACAGTGCTGGCTTGTTATTTATCTACTAAATTTGTTCAACACATGCGCACTGTGCGTCCTTATGGCAACATTGCTTCCTTCGGACACACAGTATCTCCAGTGGAGTAGTTGAAAGACGACTCACTCCTCATTTACTGAAAAAAAGAAACATTTACTGCAGAAATACACTTAATTAATATTCTGTTGGAAAATATGAAATACACTGATAACAGAAATAAACTCTACTTGCTCAGCACAGATTCAGATAAATTATTTGCAGTTAGTAGTAAATGAATACGCATATTCAAGAAACACCGTGCGTCTAAGAAAAATTTTGAAAACGCCGCAACATTGAACATTGCAGGGTAAAATTTAAAAATGCTCTAGTTAAGCAGGAATATGCCGAATGATTGAGAAACTCTAGTGGGCTTAATAGATATTTTGCTTTTACTATCAGAAGGATGTGCTAGTAACGAAACTACTTACTATTTTTGTTAATTTTTCGATTCTACCAACGATTTGCCAAGCAAGAGGTTATTCAACAAGCAGTTCTGATAACATGTCGTTGGGGTAAAAGCTGTCTGAAGCATCAGAGGGTACGAGTAACAGGCTGTTCGAGTGATGACATCGCAACTTGTGTCTGTAATAATTCGAGGCACTTCCATTGTTTCATACAATTCTTTTGGCTCGCTAAAACATTTGTTCGGCTTCAATATCCAAAATACAACATTTGAAAATAAACAAATTCGCAGTATAGCCTACTTACTCGCCTCGTTCGCGGGTTGACGTGTCAAGCGTGAGGAACGCAAAATTGAAGTTAGTTTATTCATGTTATGTGCTTGCAACTTGGTGTCGACGAAAATACCTTCCCGTCTCCCCTTCCCAGTACATACACTGGGTGTATGCATCCTCCATCAGCAGATAACGCACATTCCACTTGTTTGCTTAATAGATTTTTTCCACCAAAAGATTTGCTGATGACGTAGGACTTAGATATACATAATGGAAGCTCTTCCTAAAATGCGATATTGTATCGCTTAAGCAGCACGAAATTGCACAGCTTGCTATGCTCGAAGTCACTACAAATTTAAAAAGTTGTCAAATCTAAAGAATACGAGAAACTCTCTTCCATAATGATAACGCTCGCCCTGGCCAACCATCTTGACGGTCAACATTTTCAAAAATCTTCACAGTTATGCTTGCAAGAACTGGCGCAGTGATGCATTGGCACGATAGTTGAGAGAACACGTCAGAAGACTGTCGTGTGTACCAGACTTTAGACACTGTAATAGCGAGCTAAAGTCAGACAGTCTTACGACGGAAATCTTCCCTTCAATTACTAAATCAAACATATTTTATAAAAGATTATCTACGATTCTTTGGTGTCTAAATACAGTTCACGTATGTCTCTGGACCATAGACTCTTGCTATAAGAAATGTCGTTACGTGTAATTTGCCTGTATAATACCTTCAGATATCCTAGTTGAAGTTTACAGACCCAACATTCAGAGTCGACGTTTGTAAATAGTTATAATTGATAAATGCAAAATGTGACTGCAAGTCTTGCCAAGAAATGTAAATACTAAACTTTTTCTCAGCATAACAAAAAATATATGCTGTTCGTTGTAAATATCGTTTTTCGTCCGAATTTTTATTATGATTTGTACATCAACAAAAGTTAAGTTCCAGCGTAATGCTACTAGAATTGTCATGTTCTGCACAAACTTGTCTGTTGAGGGTTGGAGTTGCACGCCGTTGTAATAGAGCGAATGCGGTGCTTTCGAGGTGACAGTGGTGTGTGTCTATGTGTGTCCCCCACTTTGAACCCCCTACGGGGGGGGAGAGAGGGGGGCGACTACAATGTTTCAATGTTTAAGACTGAGGGTTCAATGCATGTCGTCCGACATTGTGCTATGCTGTAGGCTGTGGGTTTCCCTGAAGAATTTAATTGAATATCTGGCTCCAGATGTGCCCGAAGGGGATGTTTGCTAGTAAAAGAGTTGAGTCCGCAACCCGTTCGGCTAAGCCATTTGAATCAAAGTAATCTATTGAGATTAAACTTATCTTGTCTGGAAAGTGATGCAATTCAGTGAGTTAACTTTGCAGCTGTGCATCGAGTTTGAAACACTTGTCCCAACCCAGTTGCCCTGAAGACGGCAAAAAGTGCAAGCATAATCGGCTTACGATTAACTTGGACCAAATTGGTGAATGGAAGGTTCAGAATTGAAGTTAAACTCTTAGAAGATTAATTATCACCGTCAAAATAGGCGGCCAACCACCTAACTTTGTGAAGGTTTGACGTATGAAGCTGTTACAGCTATACTGCATCCATACAGTCGTACTCATACCTCGACAACTGTCAGTTCATATGTACCTTTCAAGAGGTAAGTCCAAACTGGAGTTTGATTAGATTTATCTTTTAAAAGTCAAATTTAGCCATAGCACAACTGAGCATTCTATGCGTGCATTAACATTTCCACGAAAATGTGAACGGTGCGCTACAATTTGTAAACACTTGTCTGGTTACACGGAGACATGTAACCTCTGTCAAATTCGCTTGTACAAACTCTTTTGTATTCCCATTCATTGTAAAAAAGGTCGTTCCAGCTCCAGCACGCATTCCTGTGCCCTGACGTGAAATTCGTGCCCTATTAGTGTGCTGGTGCAGCACGGATCGTGCAGTTACCGTGCTGCACTAGCACGCTAAGGCAGGTAGTTCCCGCCTATGCACGGGAATGCGAACTTTGGGATGATGATACTTTTTTCAGTGTTTGTTTTCCGTTGCTGCATGTACAGTGGGTGCACAAGATGTCGTCCATGTTGTATTGCTGTAGACCAGATAATAAAAGGAAAACTTTACAGTGTTTTATTTTAGCTGCTCCTTAGCGTACCGTAAACTGTCAGCCAATTCTGCATTGGTTGCGGGTGTCAAGATAAGGAATTTTAAACGATGTATGAAATTATCAACTGAAGCATGCAATGCACAAGCTCCAAATAGAAGGACCTACCTGGTCAAGAGCGAACTGTAACAATAAACCGTATCTTGATACTTTGTCCTGCATGTGCGTCAATGCATTCACATGGTCAACAGAATATCGCAGTAAAGTAGTGTGTGTGACTGTATTTCCTTCATTACCTCCGCCAAGGAGGTTACATTTTTATTGTGTTTGTCTGTTTTTTTTTCTGTCACACAGATACTGTGTGTCAAAAATTTACGAGAGGATTTTTACGAAATTATCAGGGATTGTTAGGTAAGTTAACAGTAACAGATGATTAATTATTGAAGGAAATTCGTCCATCCGTTTGTTTGTTTGTCTCCCTATTTTTCTCAGTGCTATAACTCAAAAAGTTAAAGATGGAAATTTACGCGAGTTGTTAGGTTTGTTATGAAGACTAAATAGCCAATTTTTTCTACGTTCGTTCGTTTGTTTGTTTGTTTGTTGCGGTGTTGAATTTTGAGCTTGCTAGCACAATAACTCGAAAAGTTCTCAATGGAGATTTATTAAAACAGGAGTTGTTTGCAGAGCTGGGATTCGGTATTTTTTTTTGTACCGCCGTTATCGTTAGTTAAAAACGAAACATTCCGTTCGGTATTTCGGTATTAAAAAAATACCGAATGATTCGGTATTTTTTTGGTATTTGGTTCGGTATTATCATTAAAGCTTCGGGCCCGCGCCCCCCACGGACAGGAAGCATAACCCAAATGAAGCACTGTTCAACGCCGGGAAGACCGAAATGCTGCTAAAGGAAATCCAACAAAAAGAGCTTTACACCTGACTTGAACGCCTGCAGGCCCACACTACCGAAAGCCGATGCCAACAATGAGTTCCAAACCTTAACAGACAAGAGTACGAAGCACCGACCGAACTGATTGGTTCGTCACCTAATATTTTCCGACTTGAAAGAGTGCCCGACCGCAGCCAGTGTATTTTTCGTCGTGTAATTCTCCTCGAGACTTTGAGGGCCGGGACAGAAGAATACAACCAAGGCCTCTCATTATTGTACACCTTATAAAACATACAGAGTTTGGCCCCCTCCTCTCCTGAGGGACAGTTTCACCAGATCATTATCTGCACACAGCCTGCTGGCCGAACTAACAAGTCGGTCCAACAGCAGTGTGTGACGATCAGCAGCTGAAGCCCAGACCGGTGACCAATACTCCAACACAGGCAGCAAAAAAGCATAAAAGCATCTGTCGACAACCTCACTGTCACCAAACACCGAATTCACCTTAGGCAGGAGCCCAATCATACTGGAAAAACGTGGCACCAGTCGCCTGAAATGCGGCTCAAAAGTAAGCTTCTCTTCAAAGACAACATCAAGAATCTCCAAGGAGCTAGACTCCTGAAGTAAAGTGTCTTACATCTCCAGATGTGGATGCTGCGGTACAAATGTCCGAAACCGACTGACAATCATCGACTAGGTTTTACTGGCATTCAGCTTCATACTCCAGGCCGAGCACTATGCATTAATGAGTGACAAATCCCTATTCAGAGACTGGGCGACAGCATTGCGCATGCGGGGAGCAGGTATCACTGCTATCAAAGTGGAATCGTCGGATTGTGTTTTCCAGCGAAGAGAACATGTCACTAATATACAGAACGAACAACAGCGGGCCAAGCACGCTACCCTGAGAGTTGCCAAACTCCATCTTGACTCAGGAACGGAAAACGCCGTCTAAGAAACACTCCGCGTTCGCTCAGAAACCACATCAAGAGTGATTGACAAAGCCGTATCACACACACCAAACGACTCAAGCTTGTATAATAGACCCCTGTGGTTGACCCTGTCAAACGCCGTGCTGAAGTTAAACTGTACTAGGCGTGCCTTACACTGACAATTCAGCGCAGACTGTAAATGGTGTGGCACAGACAACAAGGAGTCACACAGCCCAAACCAGTTTTATACGCAAACTGACAGGTAGGCAACAAACCTATAACCTCAGCAAAATGACCAAGCTTACAAGCGACAAATTTCTCGGACACTTTTGACCAAATGGGCGTCAGCGTAATGGGCCGGTAGTTGGAGACATGGGGAGACACAGGACCCTTGGGAATGGCAGTAATATTTCCAGTACGTTAACTACGGGGAAAATTTCCTAGCCGTATCAGGCGCCGGAAGATCACTGCTAGCTTAGAGGCAAGAACGCCAGCAAGCTGCTTATAAAACAGAGAGAACATGCCCACCGGGCATGTAGGTTTCAAAAAACTCCTTATATATACATATGTATAAAAAAATACCGTTAAGAGCCTTTTAATACATTCTATAGCCCATAGAACACCTATTTTACGCCTTCAACTACATCATCCACTGGCAGTTTACGCTCTACTAAGCTCGGAAAGACGTACCAGTTGAGTGAGCGCTACATTATGACACACTACGCTCAATTCTCACAGGGCAACGTCCCTTCTCTTCAATGAAGTGCACTACAGCGTGAAAAAGCTCAACTGAACGAAAATCTATGTGATTTTCCTAATGTTTTCCAGGAGCGACGGTGGGTCATAGAGGGCTAAGAAGCTTCTTTTGTGGGCGCAAAAAATTCAAATGTACCGAAAAAAGTCATTCGGTACGTCCATTCGGTATCGGTATCGGTTGAAAATTCAGCAAAGATTCGGTATCGGTATTTCGGTAGATGAAAGTACCACCGGTACTACCGAAATACCGAATTTGAGTGAGCTCAAGTTGTTAGTAATGTTAAAAGACATAGATGATTAAATTTTGGTGCAGATCGGTTGGTCCGTTTGTGTGTTTGACTCATGTTTGTCATAATGTTTATTAGCAGCATAACTCAAAAAGTTATGAACGGATCTTCAAGAAAATACAAATATTGTTAATACATGGCCCAATGATGAAATGTTCGAGGGAAATAAGGTCCAAGATCCATAATATCCAAAGGAAATTTGGCCCACTATTGAAATGTTCCAACGGGAATGATGCCCAAAAATACATATGTTCCAAGTGTGCGTGGCTCAACACTCGGATAATAATACAATTCTAAGCTATCTGCCTTGTAAAGGGAGTATTGTGTACATAGCGATTACAAGTGCGCACTGTACTATTTTTAGCAGTACGCATTTCTTAATATTTGTGGAAATATAAGTCGAACTTAGAGTATCGAACCACGCCACTGCAACGAGCGACTTGTGACACAACAAATTTGTTGCACGGAAACGCATTACGTCATATGCAGCAATATACTGACCCCACCGACGCAACCCTGATCGCGCGAAACACCTTGCATTGCTGTCGATCACAGGCAACATGCCTTCTACGAAAAGTCCATTACATTGTTTGTTGTGCGCGCTGGTGTAGCTCCGGCCTTCGTCTTGTCTGAGCGCAAGACAGACACTGCAGTTAAAGAGTGAGTCGGCGTACGCCAGTTCCTGAGAATGGGGAGGAATTACGTTCGTCCTTCGCTTACTTAGATGCCATATAAAAGGATAATACTGGCAGCAATTTAAAAGATGATATATTAAATGTGCTTCATCCTGACCATATAAGCGTAGTGAGAAATAAATTAAAAGACAACCGCTCATTTTGATGGCCACATATTAATTTGAACAGAAGGTAGAAAACTACGCTGGCCATTGTAAACTAACAGTATTAATCTTTCTGTTACGCCTGTTTAGTTTTTATCACACTAGCGGAAAATAATTTATATCGAATTTACCTAGAGAAGTAATGAAAAATTATTGCTTGTAGAGGGTAATTTTTCAAAACTTCGGAAAGACCAAAAGAATTACCTGGGTGTTTTAGATATAAATCCCTTTCGAAGGTGAACGTAATAAAATTGATATTCTATCTTATTTTACATTTTCGGTATCTAGCCTTTCCGGTGCTGGACATTTTAGGACTGGATAGTGAATTTTATCGTAATTCCGCACTCGGGTACGAGTGGTGCTGAACACGTGGGAAATACGACAACTTTGGCTTCTTATTATTAGTCGTGTGTAGAAGTTTTACTTTATAGAGAACTGCTTGGGCCGTGGCTCGGTCTATCATTGATTTCAGGGAACATGTCGTAAGTTTTGGCAGCTGGCAATCGGTACGCTACATTAAACTATCAGGTGGATACATACGACCCTTTTGTTCTCGTGGCCAGCAGGACACTGTAAGGCCGGAAGCGCCCACCTTCGAGAAAAATGTATTTTTGAGAAAGCAAAGTTTTCAGGCATCGCTATGCAAAGACATCAACACCGGCGACCGCAGTCTTGGCTTCTTTGACCATCCGTACACCTCCTCAACTTCCCTCTGTCTCTCTCTGTTTCCTCCTCCTGTGCCACATTTTGCAGCGGAGCTTTTGAAGGCAAGCCTCCCCCGTTCCGCCGACCAATTACAATGGAGCAAAAATGTGTCGGTTGGAAGTGTAATTAGGCTTGCAAACTTGCACCGCTGATCTCTTCTTCACAAGTTGCGAACGCCTACAATTAGCTCTTCTCACTCACTTCTCAAACATTCGTCCAAAAATGAAAGCAAAAAAGTCTGGCCCTTCGCGAAGCGAGAAAAAAGCGAATTGCGTCGTCTTCTCACGCGCCGTCCATGGCTCCTTTCAGTGAACTCTGCTTCTTCTTTTTTTATAACTGAATGTTATGTTTCGGTAGTTCCAGGTTAAAATATCTTGATAGAGTTGCAAGATATATATACATATATATATATATACAGTAGGTGGTTCATGGGATCAAACCCGGGGCCGTATGCATGGCGCTGCGCAACTGCAAGGCCAGCAGTGACGATGCACAAAAGACAAGGATGCAGTAGGCGGAGTACTGCAGCCAGGACTGTCATCGCTGTGTGCATCCACCAAAAATTACTACACCACCAAAAGTAACTACAAAAACCTTATTGTAGAGATGCGTAACACTTTCACTGTTGTTAGTAGCATTTCAAATTATATTTTCTGAAAGACCAAGTACGCTGCTTGTCTTCTCAAAGACAAAGCCCAATGCGTTTTTCACGCCGCTGACAGTTTCAACAATATTTCAATCCCCCGTATTTATTTTTTTTTTTTAAGTTTAAATCTTGCATTAGCTACTATGGTGAAATGCATGCAATGATTGCAGAGAAGTAAGCTGCTACAAGAGCAAGTTTCTGCAGTAAAAAAAAATGTGACGATTAAAATTCATTTCATGCCTTAAAATTCGTTTGTTAATCATTGTTTTATCAACTTCATCCTTTTGGATTCAATAACCGTTGCCATATTCTACACACTCTACGTAAGGAGATTGGCTACAGTAACCAACACGTGCATTATTCCAACAAAGAAATAATGCACAAGTTGTATTCCTACAACGACTCCAGGCTTTGGGTTTAGTGCGGTAACTGTTGAGCTAAATAATGAAACTTACTAACCCGTAGAGTATTCCACTAAGAAGAAACAATGCCGATTTTTTACGAACCTCTTCTCTGCGAGTGTACTGGAGTAACTCCTCAGCCGCTGTTTTCACCAACAAGACCCCTAAAGAAGCTGTAGTGTATCAGCATGCTGGGCTGCGGGGTGTGATGCACGACCTTATTTGTAGCATGTAATAGGCTATCTCAGCGACCCCGACACTGCGGAACTGCACCGGTGCTGAGGACATGACCCGATAACCGTCCGGAATTGCATGTCACTTGCGGAAGCAGGTAAATGTCTTCTTTTGATTTACCGCTTTCAAGATTTATGGTTGTGTGAGAAGTATGATACCGGCAGGGAGTGTACGGCATATGTACATGAAGAAATATAGGGGGCAATTGTTTAAGAACTGTGCATAAAAGTAGTGATTCCGGTGGTCAAAAATGATTGTAGTGTCTTCGATAAGGCAGAACAGCCACGTTTTGCGAGGGTTCAATCATGTCTTGCATAAACGCAGCTCAGTTTATTTCCCCGATTTGCTTCTTTCGCTACAAATAGGGACATATTATTAAGCGTAACAACATGCAGTGAAGATAAAGATGGCATAAACTATTACAGTTCTATCAAGATAAACCATTCGACTCAGACTTAACTTGTCCGTCGCTGAAATCATAATTATTGTATAGTTTCGCTACTTCGAATCCAGTTTGAAACATTACTCCCAAACCAATTATCATTGAAACAGTTTCCAATCCAAAGGTAATCGGTTAGGAATCGATGCCGGAAACTGTATCCAAATAACGAAACAAACGCTTATGAGTCAAATTCCTGGCAGGTTAAAGCTAATGAGATTAGCTCAGCTCGATGGAACTGCCGTAATCCGTTGTGTCTCGAATCAACTGAAAATATTAGAAATACGCACCTTCTGCGCTGTAGCTGAGTGTCCTGATGGGAGGAACAAAAGGCTGAGTAATCTGATTAGCTCCCTCTATTAATTTTTTCAGAGGTAGAAAGTACAACACTATGGCTGCTTGAGTCAACATAAAACATTCATCGATTTATTTTTTTGCAGCAAAAAGTGGTATGATCGCTTCTTTATTTCTTAGCATGTGGTGCAAATGAATATCTAGAGTCCTCACCGCAACCCACAGCCCGTGTAACAGACACCTCAGCGAGGGCTCCTCGACACAACTGTGACTCAGTTCCGTACTGACGCTGCGACCACACATGGCACTAATGCCTCGACAGTCTCGCCTCCACTGCCGAGGGCTGCAAAGGGTTTTACGGTGAAGCATTGTAAGGACTACGCTGGTGGCGCAGTTAACTCAGAACTGTTGGCAAGCAGCCCACACACTTGTCGATCTATATGAACTTGAACGTAGCTCTGCCTACCATGATGTTTGTTTTATTTATCCCTATTCAATGTCAAAGTGTTATTTTCTTTCTTTCTTTTTTCTCTGCATATGAAAGAACAATTTTAAGAGTCCGTTCAAGCTATTTTATAGATCAAGTTACGCTTTTCAGTTAAAAAGTACGTCAGTAATTGAGTATTTCATTCTATAGGTATGCAAAGAAATACTCATTGATGAGCAGAACTGCCAGAGCGAAAGAAAAGGGCATGTTACTTTACCAATGTTCTCTCGAACTGAAGCGTTCCACGCTTCCGATTTCCATCAATATATAACAGTTTATTGTTTTAAAACAGAAGCTCTGTAGCGAAAGAAAAGACTGAGTAAATTTTCCACTGCTCCCCCTGAACTGATGTATCTCGTACCTCCGAACCCCAGCGCTCCCTGCCCGCTGGCCTTCTTGTAATTTCCTCATTGTACGCAGCTACCAATTTGTCAGTTGGGTGGCACGGCCAGCCCTTCATCATTATATGACATCTAATAAGAATATTACAGACTGCCATCATCCATCAGAAACAATATGGGGGACTGTGACCCCCCTAATGTCGAGTCTACCCTGAGACAGCGGCCTCTGCCATGGGATTCATGTAAATGGGCATAACATGCAGGACGTTTCAGTATTTAGAGGTAAATTTATAAATGAATATAATGGAAAATTTTAGGAATTATACGCATTTTATCTAGCAATTTCACAATACTGTTACTCACTGGAAACTGCAGCTCAGAACAGAGTGCTGCCATGCTTATGGTACATTCGTGTCTTTTTTTGTATATATATATATTTATATTTCAATGCAAATTAGATAGCAGGAAGTAGACGGACCAACAGTCAATTTCCCAGAGAGTAGCCGGCCCTGTCGATACGATTAATTGAAAAAGATGTCACTAATTTTACATGAGATAATGTACAAAACACAAAAGTGTAGGCACGAAAAACTTACAAAAATTCCCTTGGGGAATCGAAGCTGCTGGCTAGGGCTGTCTGACATGGATTCAAATCTCAGCAACCCAGAACTATGTAGTATATATCAGTATTTAAACACTGGTATCAGATTCCGTAGACTTATTCTCCCCAAGACCCCTGACTGTGATATTTGTATATCTTTGGCAATTTACTCCAAGGATGAGTTCCAAATAATTCTCCATGAATGAGAGAAGCTGCCTTATATTTAAGCTACATCTTACTGATGTAAAACTACTATAACAGTGTATTGATGATACGTATAATAAAATCACGCCCATTCTAGAGAAATGTTTAAACTTTGGTGCGTCATGGTGTAAGGGCAAGTGCTAGCACGGTTCTATCTAAGATTTATTGTTGGTGTGATTTGTTAAAGACTTTTAATAATGTATCAGTTACCTAAGTCTTATTCTGTATCATACGTATTGCTGCATACTTATCTCGTGCTTATCATCTAAATAATCTGCTTGAACTACACTGTCTTTGCACTCAATAAACATCACTGTCCCTTCCTGCCTGCGAGTGTAAATCACTATCCCTAAAATTTAGAAGTATCTGTTAGTACGTGACACTATCCGATGGATTAGGAAAAGATGTACAATACAGGAGAAGTTAGCATTTGGGTGCACTCATGTAAGGACTTACTCCTATAGATCTGTAACTAGTATTCATACAAGGTACATGAAAATCGTATAAGGTAGGTATGATGTATACATAATCTTCTATGATATGCCAGCATGTATTTTTGAGTTGTATAATTTATGATACAGTTGACGATTGCCAGTTCTCCATCAATTTAATGTTTGTAGTGAAAACAAAAAATAAAATAAAACGAAGGGTGACTAAACTTCAAATATGAGGTGCTTTCTCATATAAGCTACACATATTTCACTCGGTATTCCTACCTTATGTGCAGTTCACCTGTATATAGTATGATGCATACATAGTACAATGCCCTAGTTCCCCCATTAGTGGTCGAGGCTGGCTTCAACTGCAACGTGAGTGATATTACATGCTTATTATTAGTTGAAATGTTGAAGCTTAGGCGCTCTTATTAGTAAATAGAGTAGAAAACATGCAATATAATTATGCATAATGGTTGTTATAGTAATGTTACAAATGTCTTGGCTACGTCCCACGTTGCTGTCTTTGCGGAAGTTCACATGATAGACAATTGAAGAAGTTTCCTTAACTCGGCGTCCGAGTGAGTTGCTGTCGCCGCCTTAATAGCAAAAAGCGCATTGCTCGTAGTTCCAGTTCTCACAACTTTCAAAGCTATATCCAAAGCATTGCTAGTGACACTTGTTGCTAGCATTTTAGTATCTTTATTGGTAGTGACACTGTAGTTGTGCTTACGAGAGGTCAACAAGACGTTTGGACGATTAGTTAAGGAAACTTATTCCTCTGACCATCGTATGTACACACCTTACTTGGATGTTCGTCTGTACAAGTAAATACCTGTCACCCGTAAGGAACGCTATCTATTCTAAGAGGAGGACTAATGTTAATGTTTTTTCTCTCTACCTAAGAAGTAATTACAAATAAACTAATTAAATCAGCATCCAATCATCATAAGTCATTAACAAGCGAGGCTTCCAGAAGTAGATTTGCAAAATTAAGAGAAGTTTTGAATTTTCGGGTCACTAAGTTTCTTTTAAAGCAACCGAGTTACAGAACCGAGGGGCAGGACTTCGCCGTCTTGCAATCAGCAAATAGCCGCGGCCGCCTTTGGCTTCTTACCTCAGAACAGCCAATTTGTGCGGTTTTCTCCTAAAGAATATCGAGAGCTTGGCAAAAGAATCCTGGCCACGCATACTCTGCAGAAGTCTAGCGCAAGGACTGAGAAGAACGGGAGGGCTGTCGAGGTGGGGAGGTGTACATGTCGGCTGCGGTACTGTAGTAGAGCTTAACCTTATACCTATCACGCTGTTACTTTACCCAATGATGCTTTGACTCGTATTTCTACAAGGAAAAAAATTCTATGAAGCGAGGTAGGGGTTAAGACCGCTCTCCCCCGGTGCTATACCAGCATAGTTGTACGTTTAGTACTGACTTAAATACATCATTACTAAAGATCCAAGAGGAATTAAATCAAGAGAAGCAGATATCAAGAGAGTTCTAAGGCTCTGAGTTCTATGTTTAACAGTTATTTAAGTGTAACCTTGTTTACACACTCTCTGAGATATTATGCTTCAGTATTAGACAGAGATAAATAGGGTAACATTGATTAAGTTTTGTGGTAGAAAAGATGGTGATTTCCCGCCGCTATATACGCTATATATACTTGAAATGCACTTTCACACTTCATTACGGTGGAGAATGAAGCTAGATTTCTAAACTTTTTTTTTTAACTTATTATATTCAATACAAGATGACCCAAAGAGTCACGTCGAGTAGTTTACCTACATAGTGCAAAATCTCATTCGTGTTTTACAAGATTTTTCAACAACGTCTACTTGGTGATATACCAAAGCAAGAAACCAGATTTATTATTAGCTGCTGACATTACTACATATGTCTTAGAAAAGAGACTTCTACGTAGGCTTATACCAAAAATTATAGTCATTAGTAAGTACTGACTTTATTAGACCTACGAAAAAATTTCAAAGGGAAACCAACACGACCGCAGAACAGTCGTCATAATTCAATATATTTGTTGAGATCTTTGGGTGAGGACAGACAGGTGAAGCAAAAGCAAGGTGACACCGCAGTCTATTGGTTCCATACAGGGTACGTACAGGATGTTTCTGCTTCTTTTGTGATTCACAGCAACTTTAAAGAGATATGCGAAACGCACTTTTAATAAGTATGATTCCACGAAACTATTGAACTTCACAGCTTCATTGCTCGCAAGGCTTCGAATATGATAAGCATTTTCTTGAACAGCCTAACGCCTCAAACGGTGAACAAGTTAGAATACATCGTTACAACTGCGTCACCCACATTTTTGATCGTGGCTGGTAATTCGGCAATGTAGCAAGCACGTTCAAAGTCCTGGAAACAATTCTCTCAATAATTCCTTCCAGAAGTTTTCAAATGTAATTCACTGTGAAGCGCTCAAATCTCCGTTGAATTGAGTACATTTGAAGGTAGGCAAATTTTTCGCGATAGCTTATCTCCTGCATTTCTCGAATTTTAGTAGTAAACGGTGTCTGGACAGCCTGAAGACTTTCTAGTTGAATATTATGTCTGTTTTTCTAGATGAAGAGTTTGAAAAGCCAATCCGCTTCATTTCTTTCATACATCTGCAACTTTAGGCACATGATCCTCAAAGGTAACATTATCTTGTATTCTCACTCCAAGATTCCTAAAAATTTTCTTTCCGTCGACTTCACTTCTATCGCTCGTCGTTCATTATGTTGATTCCATAAGGGAAGATTTTTCCCGTATCCTAACAGTTCGAACTTTGTTCCGTTCAAGGTTATGTTGTTGCCCGATGACTACTTAAAGATGTTGTATACGACGTACGCCTGTCACTGACCTGCACTGCTGCTATATTCGCGTGCCTTCCGCAAACGTAGAAAGAACAGAAAATTTGCATTGGGTATCCATTAACAATGATGCAGCAAAATATTCTGACTCTGACTGGTACGCATTGGACAGAAAATGCTGTAGCGCGAACGCGCTCGTGGACATATCATCCCCAGTGTGAGTGAAGATCTCTCTCCGTGCCGTTGTGATCAATGGGAGAAACTAGAGTAGGCCTAACTTGTACCCAGAAGTTGGCACAAGTTGGGTGAAGGTTTAGAAGATTAATTTTTGATGGAAAATATTCTCATCTGAAAAAAATAAAAGTACAAAAGAGATACCTGAATCATATTTGAGTAAAATCTGAACCTAGCTCAGAATCTAAACATTGCAAACAGGAACAAAGATCCAATAATTACCAATTCATTTAGACTTGAATACTCTGTGTGAAAATGTCTAGACTCGCAGGATCATGATACGGAACCTTGTTCAAACTAAAGCATCCAAATAATATCCTCTTGAACTGAGGACCATCTAGAACACATCATAGAAGCCGACAATCTAACATAATACCGTCCAAACGGAGAAAAACGTTAGCCCAGTTCAGAGTGAGCAAATTCAGCAAGGCAAGTACATACATTCTCAGAGGAAATGAGCACCTGTCAGGACGTGGATAACCCTACAATTCAGCTAAAGAAATACCGAGAGATTCAGCTACAACACGCACAAGCAGGACGAGACTAACATAAAGATTCAGGGAAACTCATTTAAACACGAATTAAACAAAACCTATGCACACAAATTCAGATAAAGCAGGCATCAGTAGGATGAGACTAACATGAAGAATTAGGTTTACAAATTCAAGTGACTTCAGATAAAGCAGGCACCAGCAAGGTGAGACTAAGATGGAGACGCAAAGATACAAATTCAAGCGAATGCAAACTAAAACGGCCTGGCTGGACGAGATCAAACTAAAACAGAGGCTGGCTGGACGAGACCAAACTAAAACAGGGGCTGACCGGACGAGACCAAACTAAAACAGGGGCTGGCTGGACGAGACCAAACGCAAACAGGGGCTGGCTGGACGAGAACAAACTAATACAGGGGCTGGCTGGACGAGACCAAGCTAAAACAGGGGCTGGCTGGACGACAAAGAACAAAAACAGGGGCTGGCTGGACGAGACCAAACGAAAACAGGGGCTGGCTGGACGAGACCAAACTAA
>LQNS02278161.1:2827558-2853101 GCA_001587735.2 Parhyale hawaiensis
ATATATATATTTTTCAGTCGGTAATATGACTGATAGCTAACGTCAGTCGGTATTTTTCAGTGCCCCCCCCCTCACCCAATGTTGTATACTTCGCGACATCCCTGGCTGTACTGTGCAGTGCGAAGATCGTGAGAACATATCTACTTCTCAGGGGCTGTCTACCACGTTAATCTTTTGAATGTGTGTTCACTCATCCAATCGTCTGAATGTGTTGCTGTTGTTTGATTTCACTTCAAGTTCGAGTGACACGTCCCAAGGAAACTCATTTGACGGCTATTATTTTCATAAATTTGTTGCGTACAAATCGTTGTGCTTGCAAAAAACCTAGAAAATATTTGGACGATGGAATGAGTGAGGATTAATTTACAGACAGGCCTTCAGTGTGTGAAATTGATCAACAAAGAATATTAGTCAACCTTACCAGAGATAGATTGATGGCTTTCTCCACCTAGAGAAGATCTTTCAGTTTATATTAATATTACTTAACCTGCAGTGTATTAAAAAATTTCTCCAAGACGCCGAAATTAGAAGGATTCCTACTCCTAAGGTTTTTTTAGAAAGAAGAGACAATTAACTTGAAGACGAAGAGCAAAACCGAAAAAGTAACGATTCCAATTTTATAAAGATTACGTGGTCTGACCCATTTGATTTTGTCTTGAAATAGTAAAGGATCTTCCGTGGGGGATATTATGATTTTATGGGTGATATTGCTTATTCTCCATGAGGGATTTTACTGACTCAATGAGGGATGTTAGTGGTTCTTCTCTATGGGGATTATTTCTGGTCCTCAGTGAGCGATAGTTGTAGTTCCTTATGAGGGATAATTCTTGTTCACAATAGGGAATATATCAGTCTCTTTGTGAGATAGTTCTAGTTTTCGATGGGAGAATTCATTACGCTCTGAGGGATATTGCTGGTTTTCTATGATTGATATTTCTGGTTCTTTATGGCGAAAATTTTTGAATCAGTGGGCAATATTTTTGATTCTCTATGGTAGGGGTTCTCAAACGGGTCCGCGGACCCCCAGAGGACCGTAGCACTTTGACAGGGGGTCCACAATATGCAGGAAGCAAAGAGCGTAACAGGGGGACTCACGAGCAACTTGCATCGAAAAGTGACGTCATCAGCGGTGTCATATCGACGAATCTATGGCTGAACAGCCTATAAGTATTTTAACTAATTTTGCCAGAAAAATCGTTGTATAGTTGCTCTTTTTATATTATCTCTTAAGTGCTTAAATAAACTAAGAGAATATAAACTAATTAAACAATAAACAATTATCTATAGAAAACTCCAGTGGAGGCTGGTGGAAACTTTCGCAGCACCAGCGGCAAAATTGTCGCCGGTATGGCGACTTGATTCAACAACTTGCTTTTTGAACTGAAGCCTTGTTTACACTACATATTCAGCTCACAGTGCTCTTCACCAAACATATTTAAGCATATCACCGTATTTTTCAGACTTAATTCATGTAATCTCCCGCTCCTGATTGGCGAGCTACTTGAGCTGCACCTACACACAAATCGCGTTAAAATGTTCTCGCCAAGTACAGAAAGTTCGAGCAATAACTGTTAGTGAGGTTTCTCTCGCGTACAGAATATAACGCTGCTTATATTTGTTGGTAAGGATTAAGTACCCAACCTACGAAAGCCAGAGGTCCCACACTCACATACTTGAACTTGTCTTCTTTTTCTTCTTCAATCAAAGTTTATTGAGGCACTCGGGAACATGCAAGCCCATATAGCCTCAAGTCTGCACTGTTCTTTTAATGAGCACACAATGTAATCTGAAAAATGGTTAGGAAAAGGTGAGACCCCCCCCCCCCCCGCAGAACATCCAGCTACTCCAAAATAATGTGTGACATCAAGGCACCCATCAATGAACAGGATGATCTTGTACTAGATTGGCAGAGCATAATAAATGTAGACATGAGTTCTTGTGCACCGTAGATATAGATATCTACCCATGGCAGGGAGTAAGTTTGGGGCCAGATCTCGAGTTAGTGGCCCATAGGCCCAGCTACAGACAATCATGTATTAGTGTGTGAGGTCTGTGTGATAACAATTAGACGGCTGTGAACCTAAATTAAAAGTCTTTTATATGCCCTTTCCATGGGTTAGTGCTCGCTGCAGGTTATTAGATAAAAATAAACGTATTTATATCATAATAACAACAATAATAATAGGGTTCTGCTCTGATTTAATTGAGAGCAAAGAGGTAGAAGTGTTAGTATAATAGAGGGAGAGTCCCTACCTGTGCTTCATATGCATCTATGTGAGCAAAAAGAAGGTCCAGTCTAGGCAGCGCAATCTGGAGTTTCCACCAGAAGGGACAAGAGTCCAGTGTTACCCATTCACTAGCAAGATGCCTGTGAGCAGTGTCTAAAGGACCAAGAAAATATGTTTTGCAGAGAAATGGGATAAGCCATCTTCCCCCACCTGAGTTGTCCTAACGTTGGACTTGTCGACGTGATACCACTCGGCTACATGCGGTCACGGCTAAGTTTTATAATAGTTTCATTGAGTCCTCCTGTTACACTCTTTGCTTCCTGGCAAAATATAGCGAATTTAATGGTGAATGCAGCCGATTTCCGTGAGAGACGTCAGGCAACACTGGTGCAAACGCAGAGGAAGAGCTGGTGGAGCTGTCAAGCGATGGGAGGATCCAATTCCATCAAACTGCACGTATGGCTTTTGGGCTTCAATTAAAGAGGAATATCCCGAACTCTTTGCTGCAGCTGCCAAGGTTTTGCTTCCATTTCCCACTACTCATCTCTGCGAGGTATCTTTCTCAGCTCTGACAGCCACCAAAACCAAATACAGGACTCGGATGCATGTGGAAGATGACCTAAGAGTAGGCCTCTCATCCATCCATTACATGATAAAAAAGTTGTGTTCTGGGAGGCAGGCCCACCTTCACATTAATAATGAAACAAAAGACATCTGATATTGAAGAGAAACAGGCAGGGGGAATTTCTGGTAATATAATTCAAGGGAATTTCATGGATGTTTTTGAACAGCTACCTTTGGATTACATATTATTTGAATTGTTGTCTTATATTTTGATATCATCAGAATTGCCAATTAAAGATAAAGTTACACTTAGTTCTCAGTTGATGTATTTATTTACAGTTTTCCGTTACTGTTGATATTATGAACTAGTGCGTAGAATATATATGTATTTTTTCTGGTGAACACATGTGAGGGGGTCCTCAGCTTATTTTCTGTAACAAAAGTGGTCCTTCGTTGAAAAAAGTTCGAGAACCCTGATCTATGGGGAAGTTTCTGATTCAGTGGGAGATATTTCTAGTTCCCTAAGGGGATAATTTCTGACTCTATGGGTAATTTTTCTGGTCCTCTATATGGGATATTTCTTACTCGAGTTCAGAAGAACCAGGACCTCTCGCGCATCCCCTCGTATCGAGCAATGAAGAATAGCTGCAAATTGTGCCCCCGGCCCCGTCTGGCCAGGACAGCCAAAGTCTACGGAAACAAAGTTGCAATTATCGGCCTGCCTCACAGAGAAATATTAACAAAGAACTTGATCAACTTTGATGCCTTCTCTGATCTGCTGTGTTTCAGATCTTGCGGCCAATTACTGAGGGAGGAGATCCGTGGCCAAATTGAGGGCGATGAAATGTACCAGCTGTGGAATACCAAGTGGCTGCTTTAATCCTTTCCTTCCTGCAATGCAACTGCAATAAGAAGCTTTTTACATTCTCCCACAAGAAATTTCTGTACTGGTCGTAATAGCCCAATTCACTTACAGTATATAGTGGATGTACTATAGACATTTGTATACAAAACACTAAAATTACCGAATCTGAAAAAAAGGTCACTGAATGTTTACACAATTCACACGAGTGTCGTTTATTCTCCGTACGTAACGTACGGCGTCCAAAATTTTTGTTTTCATAGTACAAAAAATAAAACAGCGCACAGTTCTGAGCCATCATACATTCCAAAGTTGAGGAAACATTCGAACTATTACTGTCGTTCCTTACTAAGTTTACTGGATTAACAGCTAACATTTTATTAGCTGTTTTGTGGGCAGACAGTTGTGCTTCGGAAGTCACGACAGTGTATTAAAAAGCTTTGTACTACGTACCTGGACAGAAATTCTTCTATATAGGACATATACTATTTTGGAAGTGATTTCTTACTGTAGTTTCTGAGTAAATCCTGTGAACTGGTTACAGGAGACGGGAGCATTCAATGGATCCGCTAAGAAGAAACGATCAGGAAAAAGTTATTGAAAGAATTAATATAGTCGATACATGTCGGCTGTAGGTATTGTAGTTATCTCATTGCAATAGTCGAAAACATTATAGCAGCTGATGAACAGGCAGGTAATTTCAATACTACAGCACTTTGAAAGAGAAATATTTCTCAAGGCTGAGCCGCACTGGCTACAAACTCGCCATTCTGTGTGCGCTCTTCACTGTGCGTGCGTTCAAGTAAGCTTTCTTGCCTCGCAATAACCACCAGCAGCACTACAATAAGCACTACCAAACCTAACCTAACCTTACCTAACGTTACCTAACCTAATGTAACCTAACCTAACCTTACTTAACGTTACCTAACATAACCTAACGTTACCTAACCTTGCGTTACCTAAACTAACCTAACGTTACCTAACCTAACCTAACCTTACCTAACTTAACCTAACCTAATCTGCGATACAGCGAGCAGGCACAGCACATGAACTTGAACGCCGCCAGCACGTACATAGTCAATGGCGAGCTTGTAGCCAGTGCTGCCGGGTTGGCCGAGGTTTTTTCTATTTTCCGACCGGGCTGCAGGGTAGCAAGTGGTTATCGGCAATAAGTGCTGCACAGAAGCAGAAGACCTTGCGTGCTGCACAGCTGTGCTGAAGGTACTGGGTACGAGCTCAAGCCCAGAGATTGTGAGCAATCTATGCAACGCTTGGCGCTCTGAGTCAGCAAATTTACTTGGTGTGCATAGCTACCGTGGGGGTACTTACCTGAGGGGGGCGCTCGTGGTTAAGCCATCCGTTATTGCACCATAGTTCTTAGCAACCCGTTGTCAGTTGCAGCTGTACTTACTCCTCTGGGGCCAATTGGCCTTACCACTGTGTGTGTGTGTTTCATAGTGGAGTGCGATGTAGCTCGACAGTAACCAATTCCATCCCATTCATTTCAATTAGGTGGAAGAGTTCACCAGCCTTACTTGCATTACTGAGCATTTGTCGACATTAAAGTTCATCTGCCACGTTGCGCTCCATTCCATGAGGTGGTCAAGGTCTTGTTGGAGCTCGGCTCTTTTCGTTGTAGGATGACATAGTTTTGTATCATCCGCAAATTTACTGATTTTACTACGGATGATAAGATCGAGATACTACGTATGTTAAGATAGAGACTACGGATGTTAAGATCTGTGCTGCCAAATATGACAGTAATAATTTGTGATGATACTCCTTCATTGATCAAAATTTTCCTATTGATGCTAGGGCTGAGCAGCGCCAAGCATCCCTCCCGTTATATGCTGAAAAAGCGATGTTTTTTGCCCACAGTCGCTATTGTCTCCCAATCAATACTGAGCTCTGTATCATGGATACTGACGCTGTCTTATAGCTCGAAAGTTTTTCCTCAAGGGAATTTATATTCTGTTGAAAGAAGAACCCAAATTGAAGAAAATTATCTAGTGCCAAGCTATCTCCATGGTTTTTCTCGCCTTCTGACCGCTGAAGAATATTTTGTCACTTTGTTCGAAGATCATGCAGCCAATGAGAGCATCAGCGTAAACTTTGGGCAGCCGAAGTTTGGATGAAGAAAACCCCAGAAGACAATACGAATCACGATGCAACAGAGTGCTTAGAGAAGCTATATGTATCTGCATTGCGTGAACTTCAACGTAGAAAAAAAAGAATTGCACTGAGAAAAACGTTTGCAATCTGCTACTTGGCCTATTTTCTACCTATCAGTTTTCAGTGAAGTGATCGAAAATTTGTTTCAATGTGTGGAAAAAATTATAAAAATCAGGTTCCATAATCACGCTAAGAGAAGCTCAAAATAGCTTATTTATTTCGATGCCAAGAACTGTTTCAAGCAAGAAGTACATTGACATAAATAAAGGAATAAGGATAAAACTTTCATCCTCTCCAACCAGATCTTCGATCTCCAGGAAAAGGCAATCGAGTTACAAACTCTACAACATGGCCTATTTTTTACCTATCTATTTCTTTCAGAGCGTGACCCAAAACTTACAAATCTATAAACACACGACGGTGTTTATTAGATTGGTGTTGATTGATTAAACGATATGGGGCCCAAGTTGGCAAATAAGACTTTTTTCAGTCATTGTAAAGTTTTGATTAGGGCTAGTGATTTCTTGTTTGGCACATTTTTTCTCATTTGTGTGATTCTGTTCATTTTTGCTTCTTTGGTGATATAAAACTATGAATATTTTGTTTTTTTTAGTCAAAAGCTATTGCCGCCGCTCAGTGAAATTAGTAAAATTGACAAAAAACACAATTTTTCTAGAACCAGCACGATTAGTTGTTTGAAAATTTACGGACACTATAAGCATCATAAGTTTAACTTTCTGTGAAATTTTCACTGAAATTTATAGCCAAATAGTCGAGATAAGGTCAATTCTGCGATAAAGCTATTATTTCCGTTCTAAGTGTGCATGAGCACAAGACAATGATAAATTGTAGAACTTATCTGAACCAATTTTGGGTTATTTTGGTGTCCTAAGCATCAATTATCGTCATCCACAGTTGATATCTAGTTATGAATTTGTCTTCTTTACTGATAAACACATTTCTTAAATCGCCGAGAACAGTTTACTTTTTGTTTGAGGCAGCTCTGTCGGCAAAAAAAGTTTTTATCGAAGTTTAATCAATTTGCTATCACCGTTGGTTGAAAATTTGAGTGGTCAGTCAAGTAGCGGGTGGTCTATGCCCCGGTGAAAGATACGAATTAATTCATTAGGTGTGCATGTGAAATATGCATTCTTAAAAAGAAAATATGTTTGTACTGCGGCACGGCAGGAGGCAGGCAGATTAGTACTGCTTCTACTTTTACAAACACGAAGTAGCGCATACAGTAAAGCAAAGGCGATTACTTCAGACGCGCGAAAAACAAATTTCCACAGGAAAACAGTGCGAGGTTCGCACCGTGTCACGACAAGAAGCAGGCCAGGGTCGCAATGGCAACATTGGGAAGCAATCAGGGGAGAAGGGACGAGTCCGTCCGTCGTGCAGTTAATACGGCTAATGGACCTGCGTTCGTCATCTTCCTGAGACGATCAAGCGAAAATTGCCGGCATTGAACAAACACAAAGAACATGCTGGGGGAGACTTGTGTAGACAATACCGGGCTGACCGTGGTACCTTGCAGGTAACACGCTGCTGACCGCTGTACCTTGCAGGTAACACGCTGCTGACCGTGGTACCTTGCAGGTAACACGCTGCTGACCGCGGTACCCTGCAGGTAACACGCTGCTGACCGCGGTACCTTGCAGGTAACACGCTGCTGACCGCGGTACCTTGCAGGTAACACGCTGCTGACCGCGGTACCTTGCAGGTAACACGCTGCTGACCGCTGTACCTTGCAGGTGACACGCTGCTAACTGCGATACTTGCATGCCACACATTGCTGACTTTAGTATTTTTAAGAGTGATTGTTTCGTTTTCAACGAGTGGCACACGAAAAATAATCGTATATCTTTTTCAGTTTTACTTTGTTTGTCATCGACCTGCACGCTGTGTTGCCATGGTGGTTGTTAGCGCATTTTCAGCCTATGAGTTACATTCCTGTTCGAGTTAATTACCTCCGCCAAGGAGTTTATGTTTTCATTGAGTTTGTCTGTCTCTTTGTTTATATATCTAACTGTCACTAAAATAAGTCAAAAAGGTATAGAAGGAGTTTTACAAAATTCACAAGATTATGAGGTAGCTATATCAGGAGGAACAGATGATGTTGAAGACACAAACAATGAAATTTTTGGTGATTATCGGTTTGTCGTTAACTTACGTACGGATCTTCAAGAAAATTACAGAACCTTTTTTTCGTGTCAAAAGGCACAAATGACCAGATGATGAAGAGGAAATCGTAGTTTCAGAACCAATTTGGAATTTTCGTGAACGTTGCTTTGCTTGGCGGAGGCATACTTACTCACAGTTCACGGCTGCAAAGAACGAGTGAATCAGCAGATGTGAGAATACTGCTGACTTGAAAGCCACTGTAAAGATACGCGTGTGTAACTGTTACTGTTATTTCGGAGGTATACGACAACTGGTTAACACAACATGCGCAAAAAAATAGTAGATGGTGGTACTATAATCAGAGCTTGCGACAAAATTATTCGTACACCCTCTACTTTTTAATGTAATCTTCAGCAGCTTGAATACTATTGTTTGTACAAGCTCAAGTGTTTTGCGCGGTGAAAACCAAACAACAGAGAATATCAGTCTTATTTTTCAGGGCCTTTAGGCATGTCATAAACCTTGACAAGTAAGTTGTTACAAATTCAATTATTCAAAATTAATCATACAGTTGGAAAAATTCCATCAGATTTAGAGGAATGGACTTATTTTATTTAACGTTTTTAGTGTATAAAGCGTTCTAGAATAATCCAAACGTAGCATCATTCTAAAACTTCTACTAAGGCTAACGTGGTGCAAGAAGAGTCGTGTACTGTCATTCACACGCTGGCGCCACGATGGGAAAGACAAAGGAGCTCAGTGTGAAGTGAAGGCAGAAGATTATTGAATTCCACAAAGCAGGAAATATATATGCGTCATTTCTCAAAGGCCTGGTTATCCCATGATTTACAGTACAATCTGTCATAAGGAAGTTTGCTGAGTTTGGTAGGTAGTGTAGAAACATTGCCTGGCAGTGGCCAGAAAGAAAAATTACCGGCAAGAATATGCTAGTGAGGAAGTTTGGTCACTGTTCTGAAGAAGTCAAGTGTCAGTTGTTTCGTAGCTATTGTTACCATATGAATGTAACTCGCTTAGGTCAAACTTTAAGCAGAAGACCATTACACGCCTATAATGGCTTATAATGACATATTTCGTCGGCCTATGGATGTATCGAGGTCAGATAGTGCTAGTGTGATATTTGCTTATGTATAAATATATTTATTATTTGAAAGTCAGACAAGGAAATGCGCTTTCAGTCTCCGAAGCAGGATAGAAAAATCAGCTAAGTCGCTGATAAACGTGGTTTGTGATGGCCCTGCCTACAGACTGTCAAATGTGTATAGCCGATGGCAGCGCATACTCTTCCCAAACAGAGGCCAAACAATGAGCCGGAATGCGGTGTAGTGTGTACTAAGACTATCTACGGCTTTCTGTACCTAATTTAAGTTTAGTGATAAGCTATGTTTATTATATCTGTTGCAGCGCCCCTCTGTGTACATAATAAAGTTGATCGATTGAAAACTGTGCCGTGAGGCCAATATTAGTCCACGAGGGGTGCTAGATAACATTAGCGAGAGATTGGGTACTGAGGGAGCTAGCGTGAGTAAGGGCAGAATCAGCGCTGTCTGAACAAGGATGGCTTGCACGGTTACCGACGTCGACGAAGTCCACTTAACAAACCACAAACTGTGTCTTGTTCCAGCTCTCTTGAAGTTCGCCAAGGCCGGCTGGGATAAAGAGGAAGCGTCTGGGACCGAGTTCCATGGAGTGACGAAACAAAAATTGAAATTTTTGGACCCAATGATATGAAAAAGATTTGGAGTCAGAAAGGAGAGGTTTTCCTGCCGCAAAACACTGTACCAACAGTTGAACATGGAGGTGGGACAATGATGTTTTGAGGTTGTTTCTCTTCCAGCGGTACTTGAAGATTAGTTAAAATTGAAGAAACAATAAAATCTGATTATTATAAAACTATTATACGCGAAAACCTCAAGGCATCGGCTCAAAGTTTGGGGCTTGGAAGGCGGTGAGTCTTTCAACACGATAATGACCCGAAACACAAGTCAAAGTCTACGACCACCTGGCTTCAGAAAAATCAGGTAACACTGCTACCATGGCCATCGATGAGTCCTGATCTAAACCTGAACGGCGAAAATTTTTTTTCTTTTCAACTGTACGAATAATTTTGTCTGAGCATCTTTTGTAACTTTCGTTTGTTAAGACTCTTGAAAGGAACATTTTCTTGTAATAATTGAGCTTATTTTCACTATTACAAGCTTTTCACCCTGTGAAAACCTTAGATCTTTAGAAACAACAGCTTTTCAGTTATTCAAGGAAATATTGAAAAGTAGAGGGCATACGAATAATTTCGTCGCTAACTGTGCATAATACATCTACTCATATAACGTGTCTTACTCGTGTCCCTTATCTACACAATATATTTTCTTCTCTTCTCTGTATATTATGACACCTGCGCCATCCTTGCGAAACGTACTCCACTCGTGGGAGTACCGATAAGTTGGCGCGTGTCCATGCCACAAAGCATCAGTGAGTACATTTGGCAGCGGCTGTACAAGTTTACGCTGCCCGAAGCATGGAATCGGTGGACGATATCGTCCTGCTGTGCTCGGCCCGCTATCTCCGCGCCTCGCTATCACGTGCTGGTTGTGGCACTCGGACTGTCCTGCGTGGCACCGACACTAACAGCGTCTGGTGTCGGGGCGTCGGTGTCGTGTCGTCGTCTTTTGTTAGGGCGTAATTACGGTCCAGCGCCTGCTGCCGCACTGACGGACCATATCAGTTCATGTCGCTCCGGGTCCTGCATGCCCCCACCCCCCCCCCTCGGCCACCCAACACACCTCTCTGTCTCTCCAGCCCCATCCCCAAAACCTTCTTCGTTCTCTCGGACGGTAGTCCCTATTGAATAACAATGTAAAAGAAAGACTTTTTAGTTCAATGAAGTTTCCCAAACGAAGAACGGTGGAGTATAATATAAGGAAAAATTAAATGAATTAAGGCTAGTTTAGATACTGATTCCTTATAAATCTTCCACTGAAAGCCACAGCCCAACTACACAGCATACGACTAATGGAAAATGAAGACGAGGCTAAAACCTTTCAGAGAAAGTGTAGCATTAAGTTCCAGTTCATCGATTGTTAAAAGAACCGAAACCTCTAAATCGAAGCTGCGCGTTCTTTCATACCAACATTTTTTCTCATTCTGTAGCCCTTATCTTGGTGGCTTTATTACCAAACTTTATGTTACATATTTTCTATTTTTATCATATTTAATACCGGTGTCAGCAAAAATGAGGCAGTGTAGACGTACAACCAACCATCGCAACAGTTGCAGACGCACTGCGCGGCACAATCTCATCTGGCACTACTGGTATTATATTGGAGTCACCCGCACAGACAGATGCGGCCACACAGACACACACATACAAATACTGTTTCCTAAACAGCTAAGCTCGCGCTTACGCCAAAGAAGCTTGTGATATTCCTCGGTTCACTGTGCGCCCCTGACAGCTGTAGCCCATAGTGCTTATTAGCATTAGCCCGCGTTCAGATCAAGTGTGAGCAGGAAAGTTTCAAAAGGTGTCAGAAAACGATTTTGAATATTCCAGTTTAAATTCTTTACCGTTATCAGTCTGAAAATATTCATTGCCTTATAACGAATAAATTGAACCTGAAATTTCGTAGCTATAGGTACAACTACTTCAAGGTTACTTTTTTCTGAAGGACGGTGATCATTTTAAGGCTAAAGTGACTAAAGGGTCACTACTTCCAAAAATTCATTTTATATATATACATATATCCTCTGAATCACCCCTATTGTTATCGCGGAGGTTAGCTTGAGGCTCCTAGGTGAACTCAATAGCAGCTTCAAGTAAGAAAAAGAAAGGACATAGAGTACGACGAGAGAAACATACGTGGAGCCCATGCACGAAACTGTTCCCACGCAAGATCACCGCCCATGGACTCAGCACATCGAGAAAGAAGAGGATTAACACAACAAAGTGTTATCAGTAAAAGCATTGAAATGGAAGAAAGCACAACGCACGCGAAAGAAAGAAGTCCCAAAGAAATATCTAGCGCTATGGTACTGTTCCATTCTCTAACACCTCTCGATGAAAGAGCCCAAGTTGCTTCGTAAAGCATGCAAAAGAGGCAACATATAACCATCTCTAAAAATTACCATGCAATGACTATCTCACTATTTGAAAATAAAACACTACGGTGAAAAAACACCTGTTTCGTCCTATATCTGAAAAAAAATCCTTAGTTGTTTTGCATAACGTACGTAGAAGCCACGAAAGGGAATTATCATTAAGGGATGTCGAATACTAATCATTAAAAAACAATTACTGCTATAAATAAATCTCTTGTTTGCACATTAAAACTTGAGTTAGCATCGAGAGAAAATAAAACTAGCTATAGCGTTTGCGACGTAATAACTGATATATATCGCAATAGCAATAATGACACTAATTATTTCTATAAAATACTCTCTGTTTCACCCAATACATTTTTATAAACCCCAGTCCTTACGTTGCTTACGTGACATGCGTTACCGAGTAGAAACCGAGCGTGGCATTTATCTCTTAGGATCATTAAGCAATGACTAATCTTACATCACCCATTCCTAAAACAATAATCTCTTACTTCGCCCTTCTCCTCCAATCACCACAACTTCAACTACCCAACACACGCAGTGGCCATATGCTGCTAAGTCAAAGTCCACTATCTAACTCCTTGTGCAAAGTTTGATGTTTGTCATGTAATGACTCGATCTTGAAAGATCAAACTGAATCATTACCACTGTAAATAAGCTCTTCACTTCACCCTACACCCCTAAAACCCACAACTTCAACCAGCCTACAAACGCGGAGGCCAAACTACAACAAACAGCAAAGCTTGCAACTTAATGATCCGTTAGTACAATGTAAAAAAAATTACCACTGTACATAAACTCTTCGCTTCACCCTACACATCCAAAACCACAGCCCAAGCTGCTCATGATACCAGGTGCAGAGGCCAAGCGAGAGGCTGCCTGCCCTCAATGGCTGCGCAGATATTGGATAACAACACGGCTGGCTATCACGTCCCACGTCTTGAGTTACCAATTACTTGGTAAGGCCAAGGCTTCACAAGCTCTGATGAATTTGGCTCGAGATTCTCGACGCAGGAGAGCACGAGGGTCGAGTGGCCCTCCCATCGAGGATCTCCTTCTTGTAAGACAAAACGACGGCGTCAAATTAATCTATGTTCCTTACTTCAGGCTCAGGTAATTGGCTTCTAAATCGAGCTTTGGCTGCGTACCTACATTGTTTAGCTGTCGGTTGGAATGTGTATAATTATTATTTTTGCAAAATTCCATCTGAACACGTGCCACATAGTTGATTATGCTGCTTCCAATACTTCAGTGTCCGGTAATCGGCTTGGAATTGGAGCTTCACTGCTCGTCCCCATTATTCAGCTGACCTTTGGAGAGTGCTTGTTTTTTTTTCTGTAAGAACTCAACATATTGGCTCTCGTTAGTTTATACGCCAACGTTTCAGTGCTCCGGGTCCAGTAACTGACTTCAAAACGAACTTGGCAGAGTACCTATTTTACATAGCTATCTATTGGAATGCGCATAATTATCACCCGCAAACGAGGTGAGAGAGGTGATAATGTTTTCGTTGAAGATTTAAGTACATATATTTGTGTGTATATATATATATTATCTATATATATATAAAGTATATAAAGTGATGGTAGTGTCACTAAGACGACACGTATCGATAGCAAATACCTTATCGGGCGATACCAAAATTTTTAGGCCACTGCCTAATGTGACCGCTATGTTATACCGGGGTAAAATCGCCCCTCGTAGACTAAAGTACCGTACATAAAAAATTTTACGGGCCGGTTCCCCCGTCTTCCCGATAGTAAACGCGCGCCCAGATGCTGCCACCCACCACCACCCTAGTGCAGAAGCCCTTCATCAGAGAATTGACTCTTAAAGGGTTAGGTGAAGGCAAGGACTGGTTCTGCTAACGTCCCTTTGTGCGTTTATTACTTAGCGTCAATTTTTGATTGGCCCAGCAATGAGCTTCCGTTACCTAGCATCAATCTTTGATTGGCCTTACAGTTGTTCATGACATCATTAGAACGCTAGCAGAACCAGTCCTGGACTTCACCTAACCTTTCGCAGGCCAATTCGTTGTTGGTTAGCCCTCATCATGTCGCTCTAGTAAGTGACGGTTTGCTATTGTCGCTCTAATATAAAAAGCCGCGTATTATATATATATAATATATCAATATATATTTGTCTGTCTACCCAATAGGTGGTCGAAGATGTTGAGCAACCCTCATAATTTTTTGTAGCGAGTTTTGTGGGTTGACCTAGATGTGACCCATGGCAAAAACAATTTAGGATAAGCTAGCAAAATAAAATGACGTCCATGGAATATGCTCTTCACCCAAAATAGGTAGAAGGGGTTGAGCTATGCTCATGATTTTTTGCAGGGGTTTGGAGGGCTGTCCTCGATGTGACCCAAGCCAGAAAACTAAGATTAGCTGGTCATTAAAAAATGACGGCGATGAAATTTGCTCACCACCCAGAAACAGGTAGAAAGAGTAGAGCTATGTTCATGATTTTTCGCAGGGAGTATGGTGGGCTGTCCTCGATGTGCCCACGCAAAAAAAAAAAAACTAGGATTATCCGGTCATAAAAAATGATGGTAATGAAATTTGTTCCCACCACGGGTGATGGTTTTACGCCACATGGGATTTAATTCTTCTCTGTCAAAGAACATTCCAGTTTCTTATGTGTCAAGTAATTAAGCTATATTTCCAATACTCCAGGTACAGTCAATGGTTTTGGGTTGAATTTTGCATACACTTGCATGATTTATCTACCGTTTAAAATAAATTATATATTTTGTACAAGTCAGTCTGGCGAAGTAGATCAAGGATGTCTTTTCAACAGCCCTGTGTCGCCAATGTCTGTTCTTGGCTCAGTCAAAACCGTGTCTACATAGGAAGTCGGTCAGATTGTCTGTCAAACTCTGATCACGTGAGGTTGTGCTCTGCTGCAGAATGAGTTTTCCCGAGGGTCCCGGTTTTCCTTCAAAGCATTTTCTTCTCTAACGCATCAGACAGTAATTATGTTTGCTATACTCCAAGTGCACTAAAGGGTTTTTGCATCTAGGTATGCAAGGTACTTGCAGTCTTTATGTCCTACAGGAACCTTGTCTTCAACTCATCTGACGTTTTCAGAGTGAGTTAAATGTAATTTAATCGTGCCTAAAGCTTGGCGACAATGTATGCTTTTAAAGGTTTGATTCGTGTGATTTTCTGAGCCCAAAGAAGTTGCTTGCGCCCCCAACAGTTAGTAAGAATAGTTCTAAAAATAATGTTTGAGCACGTAATGGAAGGAACAGAAAAGATATTTTATCCATGACCGAACCGCAGGAGTCCTTGCGTGGTGAGCCATAAGTCGTCAGGAAGCGTTTCATTACCATTGCCATAATATTATCTCCTATCATTCTCCTGTCTCCATATGGCGTGTGTCTGGCTGTGCCAAAGCGGAACTTCAAGAAACCAAGAAACAATATCTCAGGATAATTTGTGAAGTCCCGTCGAGATTATTCGATCTCAGTCAGCTGCTTGCACGTAGCATAATTAGTAAATTAAATTCTAAAGATATACCCAGCCTCAGGACTTCGTATCAATGAATGGAGTACATAAGTTAGTTACTTATGGCGGGATGGCTTCCCGAAACATTCCCCTATCATTGCGGCAACATAGCGCCGCCCCAGCCCCTCCCCATGCCTCCCCATAGCGTGCGTAGGGCTTGCCAAGAAGGAAGGCCAAGGAACAGTATCCCGGTCTGGCGACCGAGGTAGCTGTCCTTGTTGGCTATGCTTGGAGATAATCGACGAACACGATAGCTCTGTATTTATAACATAATTACATCATCTTTTAATTTATGGTATGGCTCTCGGCACGCTACAGGCAACATCATACGATCCATCTCATGCAGCTCCACGTGGGATGCCGTTACATGGAATAGATGCGAGAAGTTAAACTTGATGAGCCTAAAGTGGGTCGGGGTATGATTAGCCTAATAATATAGCCCTTCAAATATCAAGTAATCAAAGGTGAAAATTAAACTAGATGGGCCTAAAGTAGGTGAAGATATAGCTAAGCCAATCATATAGGGTTTTGAAATATTAAGTAACCAAGTAACCGTGGGAGAAATTAAATTTGATTGAGCTTAAGGTGGGTGAAGATATGAAAGCTTAATAATATAGCGCTTAAAATATTGCATAACCAAGAAATCTCGTGCTGTTTTAGGGTGAATTTTCTAACACACACAAAAAAAATGTAAGATCTTTCTAGGTTACTGGACGTGCATGATAGAGGTAGCTTTGTGTTTCGATTTTATGGCATATTTAGTACGTGGTGATTAAATACATTGTAATACCCTGACCGAACTTGAAGACTGCCTGAAACTAACCTTAGGGCTAGCTATATCAATCTCAAATAAATAATACTCAATTTTGACCTGGTACAAATTCGAAAATATGCATGAATTAATGCAAGTCAATCGTGTAGTTCACACTCAAAGCAAAAATGCAATCGATGAAATAAATTTGTTCTGCCATAATCATATTGTACTCAATCTGCGTATTGTGGCAGAGGGATTTTCATAGAGTGCAAAACACAGTTAGAATGTCTGCTTCGCGCGTGTCTTGCGCATTTCATCAGCAAACACTGAAATATTTAACTTACTAACTGCGTGGGGCGTCTAGGCAAGGGTGCTGTGTAAAAGAGTAGAAACAGTAGTGGCTCAAACCATCTTAAAGGCTCATTGCGCTTTTCTTTGTAGCAGTCCCATCTAAAGTATTTTTTGTCATCTGCAAAACCAACAGTGATTTAGTAAGCCATCTCCAGCTGCTGACGTTAGCAGGGATACACAAATAGTCGATCTGCAGGTGTGTGGACAGTTCACCAAGCCTTCTTTTAGCTTTCACATCTAGAATTTTACTCCATGAAAACCTACACAGTTTGGCAAGCAAACTTCAACTGGGATACGTAAAATAGGCGATTTGTATGCGAGAAAATATGCCTCGGCCAGTCAGTATGGCAGCCAGAACCCCTGGACTACCGTTGAAGCGCACTGCTGTGTCTTTTCGACATCACAAATAACATTTTTCACCATGTAAACCAACTCGAGTCGCACCTCACGTTCCACAACCTACATGATCCGAGCAGCAGCAGCAGTAGCCGTGCTTGAGTCTGGACGAATCATCAGCTGCTCCGTGGTCCAGCGCTCGTTTGTTTAGATGGTACGAGAGCAAGTCACGCTCGTGCCTCACGCTCGTGCCACACAAACGCCTCAGCTCCGCTCTGACACACACGAGCTGTCACGAAAGTAAAGCTAATCTTCCCAATTAGACTTATTGCCTCTGCAGTGCAGGCATCACTGCTCCCTCTCGCCCTCTGCTCCTCTGTAAACATTGCCACGCTGCAAAACTGCCTCGCCTGTTCAAGGCTTTTTATATCTGGTGGAGCAGACGGCCTCAGGTGGCAGGTGAGAACGGGCGTGATTTTATCCCGCACATACGCAGCAATGTACGAGCTCCTCAGACAGTGGAACTCGTCAGCCGATGCCGAAACATCGGTGCTCTCAGAGAGGCGTTATCTCAAAATCAGTCGGTATCCTGGTTACTAACGAAAAACAGCCCTGCAGTAACTGCGCTCTATGAACACACCAAGGCAGCTATTTGCCGTCGATGGACTGGATTATGTGCTGAAATTTGGGTAATAGTTTTCTCAAAAAACTTGTTTCCTATGTCGCTACATCCGTGAATAAGTGAACCGTAAATGGATTTTTTTTTAAATTCGACGATCTTTGCTGAAAAATAATTTTCCGTCTTTCCAGAGATGAAAATTCAGTGTTTATGTCTCTAAACGCCGAACGATTCACGTCTTGCATAAACTCCACTCATTGCGTCACGTTTGCCTTCTTATCTCACAAATATAGACAAAGGACGAGTTCGATTGGCCGCTAAAATTCGGCCTACTGTGATTGACTCGTCCCAGACTTCAGCTAGAAGCTTGGCCTTTTTTCTTTGATTTGTGTAGCAAGTGTCAGATGCCAGTACGTTGAGCCGGCTGGAAACTTCATTTTGCGGAGTGAGATTGAGTTTCTGAAAGTCTCACGAGTCATCTGTTAAGCGTCAATCCCTGTAACTCTATCAGGCGGGTCGAAGCCAGCTCACCTGTCGGAAGTTGCGATCAAGTCAAGCCTTGAAAGCTTCATTTTGCTGCCCAATCGAACATGCCATTTGTGGTCCCGGAATAGTATGCAACGTATCTGAGATTTAGGTATAAGCTAGGCTAGGCCTGTTCTAGCTGAACCGAACCTATATATCTAACTCTAGTCACAACTCTCATGTACCCTAACCCAGTCTAACACTCACTTTGAGACAGACTACGTGCTATACCGAGACCAACTAATGCTACTTCCCCACCAACCAGCAATGACGGTGAGCTAAAAATAGAGTGCAGTAAGATTTTATTGCAAGTGAAGGGAGTTACGACCGTAGAGATCCTTAAAATTAAGTTCAGCTGAGGCCGATTAGCATTTCTTTAGATGCCAGACGGACATCTTTTTGCGCCCATTGAGGTCCCGATGCTTCGCCTTTGTTGCGCCAATGACTGCTGGGGAAAATGTGGCGATGCTTTGTGGCCGCGATTGCCTGCCACACGCCACCGCCGGGAGCTGTGGGAGAGGGAGGGGGGGGGGGGTCTCATGTGAATGTTGGTGTGGGTGAGGAAGTCTTGGTGTCAGAGGTAAAGGAGAGGGGAGTGGAAGTTGGGTGTGAGGGGAATTTTGTGCGGGAAATTAGGGGTAAACGAATGAAAACGAGGCAATGAGGTAGTGAAAGTTAGGCGCAATGGGAAATTAGGGAAAAGGCGAGTCGCAAGTGAAGTAAAAGTGTGGCGTAAGGTGATTTTTACGCTAGAAATTAAGGGAAAGTGGGTCACGGTTAAGGCGATAGGTGAGTGAAAATAAGGGGTGAAGGGACTTGTGCGTGGGAAATTAGGGGTGAGGCGAGTCGTAAGTGAGGAGGCTTGGGCTTAACACCAGCAATATGGAAACTAACCGTCGGGAAATATAAGGGATGGAAATAATGAAACACAAAACCACAGGTAAAGTGAAGTTTGTTTGAGGTTACTCAAAAGTGAGAATAGTCATGACTTGTCCAATAGTTTAGTTAGTGCTGAAGGGATTTGTGCGAGATGATACCAAAATGCGAAGAGCCACTTTGGTTATTAATGTGAATTTGAAATTTCTTCAGTCGTTACTGCCAACGAGAGAACTACCACCACCAAAAATCTTTCCTTGATTGTAATAGTCTGATATCCTGCAACAACTAACTAACATCTAGAAGCAAATTAGTTCTCTTGTTTTACTTTACTGTTTGAAGCAGCTCTGTCATGCCTAGATCTCATGAAGCTGGTACCTTGTCGCTCTCATTGATTTTTCACATTACTGACCTAAGTCATATTCCACGCCTGACTGAACTATTGACATTCTGAGTTCAAACTAAAATTATTACTTTCTTGAAATTTGCCCTCCCGGCTCATGCTGATGATTTTATTATTATTTATATACACAACATCCAATTGCTAATGCGATTTTTTAAAACACTGCCGTATTTTGCTGCACGATTTTTTGTCATAGTGAATTACCATGGGAAATTAGGCCTTTGCAACGAGGAAGCGCCGCCTAGTTAAGATAGGGCAAAATTTACAAGTGAATCAAAGTTTCCTTAACAGAATTCTGGCCCTCCCAAATAATATAGTATCATTAAGTCAGCTGTTGGGGAGGCCAGAAATTCCTAATAGTGTCACTATACACACGATCAAGTTTTTCCCCCTGCTCTTTATACCGCATCAACACTATGCAATCGCAGGCTCAACTTATGGGCGGACGTTAAACTCGCATGTTGTTTAACTTAAGTACTTTCCAACGGTATCTTAGCTACGGACTTTCATTGTGTATCAGGCCGACGTGTGAGCGGAACGTACGTTAATAGATTGCTTGTGCGATCGCAGCGCGTCGCCTGGCATTATTCGCTTCAAAATCCCTGATCTCGACACTTCGCATGCCGTAAATTGCACATTGGCTCAATTTCAATTTACAATCAGCGTAATTTTGTGCCTTCAGTGGTGGAAGGGGGGGGGGGGGCATGCGAGAGTCGTTGCTGGTTCCTGCATCCCGTGAAATCTCTTCTCTTGCTTTCCATCCTAGACTATAAAAAATCATGAAGAGACGTGGGCATTTGGAGCTACTTGCAGCCACTTGCACTAAAAGGCTGGAAGTTAGCGGCCTTCGGCCTTTTTAGTGGCTGCAAGCAGTCACAATCGTACACGATGGCAATAATAATCGTGTACGGTTCTGTCCATAGACTGCAACAGTACTTGACTCTTAGGTCCAAGTGGCCTCTGACGCTTGCGGCCAAAGTGGGAAAAAATGGGATTTTCTCAAGAGCTATTATGAACATGTCCAGACACGGTCATGCAGGCAAGCGCCCAAGTGCTTCCCCGCCGTATCCAAGATACGTTAGAATTTTTTCTTCAGTATTAGATAGGGAGAAAAGAATAGCTCTTGAGAAAATCCCGTTTTTCCGTTGCCGACTTTGGCCGCCAGCTTCAGACCTACGAGTCAAGTACTGTTGCGTTTTACGGTTCTGTCGGTTCGATTTTTGCCTATATATTCCAGAAACTATACTTTCTATCGTAATTCCGGGCTGAAAATTCAAAGTATTTGATTTTGTTGTTCAGTATAGATGAATGTTCCTCTATCTAAATTATTAAGAGTGTGACGGAGAGAAAGACCAACCAAGGGCCCGTGCAAGCAGGCAAGATAGCAACAAGCAACTCCGTGTAGTAGATTAGAGATAACTCCTACACTGCAGTAGCTCACGAAAATTTTTTTGTTTCATGAAGAAATGCAATTGAACCTACTTAGCATTAACTTTTTATACCTCATAGCAAAACCTTCTGTCATTTTGATATCTGGATGCACTTGGTAGTACGAACGATGAAGGGAATTATTGAGCATCACAAGCATATCTGTAATGGTAAGCAAATAAAATTTCAATACTAATCTGATGAAAATTACCTTAATTGTCTGTTAAAAATTATCCTAATAGTCTGTCACTATTTCATGCCTAAATGCCAAGTGTATGGCTTCTAGGACTTCTTTCTGTTATTATACAGAAAGAGATAAGGAATTTCTAGAAAATTGGGTATGGGAACTCACCAACTACCATCAGCTGAACGGCATGGCTGCATCTAGAATCCAGCATAGTGCGGTTCCCACCCGATGGATTTCAGATGAAGATCTGCATGCATCTCAGATGAAGATTCTTGATGACCGCCTCCACTCAAATTTCTTTATTAGCTAAAAATTCGTCAAATCTTTCACATTAGTATCTTGCCGACTAATAAGAAAGTGTTAGGTAATTAAGTATATATATAAATTATATTGAACTGCAATGGTAGTTTTTTATACCTGCCGATTTTGGGGTAATTCATTTCTTAGTGGATCTGTCCTGCCCTGAAAACAGGTGCATCATGTCCCAAACTCGACGCGCCCTCCCTGCACCAACGGAAATAAGTGTGACAGCTGTGCTGTATGAGCACGCCAAGACAAGTATATTCTCTTCAGGGCACGGCAACGCGTGCTGTTCTAGAAGCAATACTTTTCTCAGTTCAGGAAGTTTGCTTTAAAGGTTAAGGAAATTTTGCGATTCAAGAGAAGTTAAGAGGGTCCGAGGACCCCCAGTATAGCTATAGAAGTCCCCCATCCTCCCTCTCCCAGCCCCCATCCCCACCCCCACATCAAAGACCACCCGTAATGGAAAGGTCGGAACTTCCTTAGAATGCTCTCAGTCTCTATTGTTTAGCTGAAGACTGGTGTGCGTGTGTGTGTGTGTGCGTGTGTGTGTGTGTATGTGTGTACACCTTATGTGCGGCGCGTGCGTGTGACGGTTCGAAACAACCTGCAGCTGAGAGCGTACGCGTGTATCTATCTAGATATGTACCAATCTATAGATGTGTGGCTGTTCGAAACCACCTGCCGCTGTGAACGTACGCGTGTATCTATTTGACATGTACCAATCTATTGATGTGTGGCTGTGAACGCGTATACTATTTGACGCTCAGTGCGTGTATATCAGCGCAGGTATACTTATATGTATGTGTGTCGTTATATATCTCGAGCATGTAAGGGTTAAGCTATGTGTTTGTGTTTCTATAAGGTTAGGAGCAGCTACATAAATTTTATATAGGTGCAGTTAAGCACGTGTTGGTGCTCGAATGCGAAAGTGTTTGACACTATGTGATCATATTTAAGCGAACATGCACGTAAGTTTGTACATGTGGTTATGTACATGTATGAGTTAGAAAGCATTCGGAATGCGGTGTCTGCGGACGATCAGAAATCACCGATGATATAAACAATGCCATAGCGAGGCCCAAACATGGCTTGGACTCCAAGGTAAAACTCCAGATCTTTCGAGACCATTTGATGTTCATTGAATTCTTTCTGTGTTGAGCGGAGCTGTTCCTGGAGATCATTGAAGAAGACCAAAGTCGCATCATGTCGGCAACTTTGCCCCTGGTGTTTGAGGAAACTTTTTAAGCCGAGCAGCGTGTGGCGCGGCGTCCGGAACTCCGCCAACACTCCTCAGGCAGTCCGTCCACGTCGCCCGGCCGTGGATAAGTCGAGACCGTGATGGAGCTTCGAGATTTTTGTTCATGCCGCAGTTTTCAGGACATTTGGGGCTGAGCTCCTCAACTGCCCCGACATCTTCCTAAAGCATGAGTTACTGGAGCGCTCAGCCGCTCCTACGAGCCGCATCACCTTCTTTTTCATCTGAACTTGATGCCTTCAGAGCTCTCCACTCATGGAACGAATCTTCCACTCATCTTTAATAAGTTTCATCTACTCTCGTGTTTAGCATCTGCTCGGGATGCCTTCAACACTCTTTACTAATAGAGCGAATGTTCCACGTCGTACTCTAATTAATTTCATCTGCTCCTCCCGTTTTTAATCATATTATCAAGGCACTTTCAGAATTCGCTACTCATGCTTTGCAAATTTCATTCAGTGTCGTTCGTTTTCTTATTCTTAATGCTATCAGGGCTCTCTACTCATAAAGCCACTGTTTTACTCATGCCTTGACAATTTCATTCACTGTCGTTCTTTTCCTATTCTTGATGTTCACACTAGATTCCAGAGGCAACCCATATTAGCATACTCTTGGTCATCACAACTAGAATAGGGCAAGAACCCTTTTGCAGCAGTTAGAAAATTTCAAGCATGAACAACATGTGACTTTTTAATCCTGCTGTAAATTTAATGAACATTCATAGCTACGCAAATTTATGGCACACCTAAGCGTATTGACTGCATTCAATGAACTCTCTATATAGCTAAAGCAACTAAAGTACTGTTCATTATTCAAACATTTTTACTTTATTCTGCACTCGCAGCGCAGGGAGCTTTGTAGTGTGTATGTCACCTCAGTGTCTCTTGTTCGCCCGTGACAGGGCAGTGAGTCTTCTGATTGTTCGGATTACAGCACGAGCCCTCCAGTTATTCAAAGGCCATTGCAAGGGCACAGACTTACAAAAAAAGCAATTGTCGAGGGGTAGCAGTTATCATATCTGAGCCTTCCGCCATTGGACGCCACAGCTTAGAGAAGCTGTGCTTGACTGCAGCCGTGTAAGCCCCTTAGGATATGAAGATAGTGAAACCTAGTTTCTCGTAGTGGATATAATAGTGAAATATATTAAAGCCGGCAAAATGAAAGTGTTGGGGCATCTAATAGTTTTTCGCACAATCAGTAGTCTGTCTGTTGCACCGAAGCAAAGGCAAGGACGCATTCGCACAGTGTCGCTCACTATTCACACTCAGTAAAATAGTGCATATATGCTGCGGGCTGTGGGTTTACGCTAGGGTTCTAGCTCCACTAGCTGAGCTGTTTTCGGTGGGAGATATTAGTAATATTTGTACACTCTCGGGAAGGAGGAGCAATGCCCAACATACGGTAGTGCCGCGCTGTCTCTAGCGAGGATTCACCATTTAATGGACTGGTTTTTAAGAGTGCTTGTCAACTGCCCCAAGTGGGGCCCTGTGGCCCCCTGTAGCGCCGGAACATGAATAAGGCCGGAACCTCTCAGATTTCCGGCCCGTTCTCCACATGTGCCCGGGCCGTAAGTAGCTATACAATGCGTATATTGTAGCACAAAGCTCTGTAATCAGCGGCCGATGTGCTCGCGGGCGTAGCAAACTAAAGTCTGGGACTTAGAAATCTGGGAGGGGGAGGATATCCTTTAGCCAAGGTGCTTCTTAATGTTGCTGACAGCATTATAAGCCTTTCCAGGGCTCTGCTCGTTGGTTTGATATGATTTGGAGGGCCTCACCAGTGAACAGCTTAAAGAAAACATTCACTGGAAAGAAAGTGCACTACCGAAGTAAGGCCACGTAATAAATATACTAGAATTACAACTGCACGACTGCAACAGAACGACAGGGGAGCTTGAAATCTAAACCAAAAGGTGCCTTGGATACTTAGACATTGAATGCCTAAGCTGTCAAAATGATATTGACTATTAAAGAAATTAAGCAAAACAGCAGAGCCGTGAGACGCAGAAGGTACTGGAACATGACGTTAGTGGAGGAGAGCGGATGACAGGGAGTCGTCCGGAGCAGCTGATCCTCCAGGCAGCATCCGCAAACTTGCAGCAATGAGCCGAGTCTTCTTTTACATACTGATGCGGGTCCAGTGCTGCTGCTGCTGCTGGGGTGTCTTCCAGCCAGCATGACATAGTGCTGGAGTGCCCACCAGCCAATATGACATAGTGCTGGAGTGCCCACCAGCCAATATGACATAGTGCTGGAGTGTCCACCAGCCAATATGACACAGTGCTGGAGTGCCCACGAGCCAATATGACATAGTGCTGGAGTGCCCACCAGCCAATATGACATAGTGCTGGAGTGCCCACCAGCCAATATGACATAGTGCTGGAGTGTCCACGAGCCAATATGACATAGTGCTGGAGTGCCCACCAGCCAACATGACATAGTGCTGGAGTGCCCACCAGCCAATATGACACAGTGCTGGAGTGTCCACCAGCCGATATGACACAGTGCTGGAGTGCCCACGAGCCAATATGACATAGTGCTGGAGTGCCCACCAGCCAATATGACATAGTGCTGGAGTGTCCACGAGCCAATATGACATAGTGCTGGAGTGCCCACCAGCCAATATGACATAGTGCTGGAGTGCCCACCAGCAAATATGACACAGTGCTGGAGTGTCCACCAGCCGATATGACACAGTGCTGGAGTGCCCACGAGCCAATATGACATAGTGCTGGAGTGCCAACCAGCCAATATGACATAGTGCTGGAGTGCCCACCAGCCAATATGACATAGTGCTGGAGTGCCCACAAGCCAATATGACATAGTGCTGGAGTGCCCACCAGCCAATATGACATAGTGCTGGAGTGCCCACCAGCCACTATGACATAGTGCTGGAGTGTCTACCAGCCAATAAGACATAGTGCTGGAGTGC
>LQNS02278161.1:2854749-2871014 GCA_001587735.2 Parhyale hawaiensis
GCCAATATTACATAGTGCTGGAGTGCCCACCGGCCAATATTACATAGTGCTGGAGTGCCCACCAGCCAATATTACATAGTGCTGGAGTGCCCACCAGCCAATATTACATAGTGCTGGAGTGCCCACCAGCCAATATTACATAGTGCTGGGGGTCCACCAGCTTATATGACGGTGCTGGTCCGCTGGACTGCCCTATGATGCCTCCTCTTAAAGGTAAATAATTATATCAAATTATTGCTATAACTACCAATCATGATTATCCATCAGTTTGCTGTTTTTATATGTCTCTTGTGCTTATGTTTTTTAATGATAAAATATTAGAATAAGGAGGATGAGACAGACGGCCAACTTTCAACTAACGCAATTACAGCTAATTATATTGTTTTTGATCTGATACATGTAAGTATAAATTAGTATCCAACAAAAAACAATATCCTGAGTCTTGTTTTTTGCACACGTTAAACCAGATTAATTTAGCGATACTGCGCATACACAAGACTAAATTCGGTTGCTAAGTTTGTCATGCAAAAGCAAGCTGCTTAAACGATTTTTTGTGAGTATATATGGAAGACTCGCCATATGTTCATCGCTTCCAAAGTATCCTGTTTAAAACCTTGCAGTATAAATATATAGAAGACTTGCCATACGAGCTCGCATTTCCATTATACCCCATTAAACCATTACATTATGTACAGGAGACTTGTATATTTTCATTACACAGTGTGCTACACACTCACCCGTCACCCAGAGACAGAGCGCTTCATTTTTCGGCACTCACTAAGGCTCTTTTGCTCCTCAAAAATCTCTCCTAAACGCGCTTGCTCTTAACGCTTATCGCTTTCAATTTACCGGACCATAAACTACACATAATCATTAGGGGAATTCTCTAGGAAAAATCCGATTTGCAGAGCATTAAAAGGCGGATTAGTGCAAGGTGGGGAGCCTGATAGGATTAGCGGAGCGATATGGACCGGTGCTCGGGAGCTGGAGCTCTAGTTCTAGGCGCTACAGTTGTAGAGGTCGCAGCCTATAGCGTTACCATGCAGAGGTTAGAGTCACAGATGTTACAGCGGTAGGGTTACGATGAAAAAGTCGCAACCGGAGAGGTTACAACCAGGAGGGTTACAATATAAAGATTATTGCCTAGATATTAAAACAGTGGGGCTACAGTGCAGACGGTGTAGTTAAAGATGTTACACCCATAGGATTACAACACACTTTATAACGGAATCAGTTACAAAAGTGTAGTAGAGTTAGAGCGCAGTTTATAGTCAAAAGTTAGAGCGCGTAAAGAAGTTATTATCGACGAGGTTATAGCTTTGTAAGGTTACATGTCATGTTATTATCAAAGTGGTTACGCTCTTCTGGGTTACAGTACAGAGAGCATAGCCAAAGGGATAACAACCTTAAGGGGTACACTGTGGAGGTTGTAACCTAAGAGGTTACAGCCCACAGAGTTACCACACAGAGATGCCAGCTTGCAGACTTCCCGCACACTTAAGGTCATACAACAGAGCTTATAATCTTGTTGGGTTAGAAGTTCCTGTTATACAACCTTTAGGATATTAGCCGGTTAGGATTGCTATTCAGAAATTGCAAACATGCGAGGGGATTATTCCATGTGGAAAGTCTGTGGATTTTAAAACCAATATTTCAGTTGCTTGTTTTCATATGTATGAGTTCAAAACCAGGCATAATAGAGCTTGGCAAACAGAAGCAAGGTGAAATTATGTTGTGTGAATAGCCATGGTTACTAGCCTATATCTGTACAGTGCAGAGGTCGCAATACTAGCATTTATAATGCTTTTGCTGAGCAAAAATTTACTCAATATTATACCTACTCATGAGCTAGTATAGATGGCTGAAAGTTGACCTATTTTACCACCGAAAGGGCCGTTCAGTCCCCTTGTCCTCTTTCAAACACTGTTCCCATCATATTTATTTTAGACAGTACATAAGGTTATTATTCACCGCTGGGCAGAGCACACTTAGTGAGTGGTGGTGTGTCGCTAAGGCAGATAGTTTCATGTTCAAATGGCGTTGATACGACAGACTTTTGTTTGCTTTCTCCCAGCTGATGGACCTAATGCATTGCTGCGTTTGTTTGGACGGCAGAAAGTGCGCAAGTTTCTGTGGTCAAATTCTCTCCAAACTTGATGAGAGATTCCACACGGCACTGACGGCACTTGCTGCGCTTCTGGCAGCTGCCAGGACGGTTAATGAATTAGAAAAACTTCAGCAGGCTCGTAATTGTGTAAAAGTGGCCACAACAAAACAGTTAGATAACTAGCTGAGAGAACAGGTTTGGAGAAACTATCGTGTGAACCGGCATTTAGGAAAAAGTCAGACTAGCAGGAAAGCCTTATGTGGTCCTTCAGGACGTCTTCACTCCGTGCCTACTTTGCTTCATTCTGTTTTGATGATCCTATATGCTTCTAATGCTTTGTTCTTTTCTTATACTTCTTTCACGATTTAACATCCCTGTTTTCATTTATGCTATGTGGGAACACTCCCGAGCATGGACTTGACGTTGCTATCGATATATACATACATGTTAGTTGTTTTTCTTCTCAGAAAAGTTATTTGCTATGACCGAAGTGTCTTAGACTTAATTAAGTAGCTATTTAGTTTACTACACTGCTAATACTTTTTTAAATTTTGTTTATACTGTAGTTTTCTCTGGCACCCACAACTAGGGTTCTTTTTTCCCGAGAAATTGAGATCAGCATTTTAGAGAATTTCCCTGGATTGAAATTCTCGGGAATTGCTTTTAATTCCCGCGAAATCCCAGTAACTAATCTTCATTACTATGTAGAGTTCCCGGACCTTGTGCTGTGGATTAGCTACCGGAATTTTTCAGGAGCAAAAAAAAGTGCTCAAAAACTTTATTCCGGGGAAATTGAGTGAAATACTCATCCCGATTTCCCAGGCAAGGATTCCAACCCAACCCACAACCCAGAGCACCCCATACCTCTCCAGCCATCCCTCCCCTGCCGTCTCTATCATACCTCAGCATTAGTGCCAGGCCGAGAGCAAGAGCTTGACTCTTATCAGTGAGAGACAGACCCGCATAACACGTCTCAGACATGTTCTTAACGAGTCTTGGACACATTGCTGGCATGTCTCCAGGCCGCGGATTGCCACTTCAGACGTAACTGCTCTGAGTACGGAGTGTGGAAATCCAGGTTCATACTATTGTTCTTTGACATCGCCGGATGCCCGTCGGGAGTCCGAATATCTTCCTGGTTCTTGGTAAATAACAAAAAAGTGACGATTTTTTTTTTAATTCACTTCAAATTAAGAAAAAAATCATGTAAAACTTTACTCGAGTTACTAACATAACGCTAACTAATATGACGGCTGTCATCTCAGTAAGCCCTTTTGTCGATGTAGTGCTGTGCTTACAGACACACACAAAACATTCGAGCACTTGGTGCTACGTAAGAGCAACAAAAGACGTACACTGTGGAGACTCGGTTTAGAGCCATGATGAGTAGCCACACCAGTGAACTTTCGACAATTTCGTTAAATAGCTATGAGTAGCAAAGTGAAACTGGTCATGCCTAGGCGACAATGTGGAGTGTGTCAACATTCTATATCCCTCGGGGGAGAAGGGTAATGTCTGCTCGGAGCTGAGCACTCGGAACACTAGTGCTATGCTGCGGGCTGCGAGTTATCGGAAGGATTCTAATTTTATTAATAAGAGACGGATGTAACTATAAACTGCAAGTCTCCCTGTTTCTCAATTGTTTTTCGTGCTTCTCTTGATAATTTTCACGGCGACTTGCGGTGAATATTATGACTACGTTGTCGGTTTAGATTCAGAATTTTGTTAAATTTTCTCGAAAAGCCTAATGTTTATCTGTCCCATACTGTCTGCTAAAAAAGAAAGTTTTCTGAATATAATTGTTTTCTATCAATAACTAGGAATAACGGTGTTAAATCTAGAATTCAGGAAGACATCGTTGTAGTGAACAACACTACCCCAGAGTCCATACATTTCCTGTCTCTATTATATAAGCGTGCAGAAACAATATTATACATTAAGAGACGTTTTAAAGTGGACTACAAAAAATATTTCTTAGTCCATATATTCCTATCTGAAATCACTCATACGTTTTGAAATGATGTAAGGCACTGAGGGACGTTTTGGAAGTGGACTTCCGACGGTCCCCGTCGACACCGCCGTACTGGACGCTGCCATAGATCTGCCTTAGGTGCTCCGACAACCAAAGATCTAGCAAAGAAATGAAGCCATTGCTGTCGTGGCGGTCCGAAGCCCTCCACTCTGTCCCAATGCACTCTATTGAAGGCTTTTTTTCTTGGAGGAAGTGCCTGCGCCTTCGACCAGTGACCGCTTGTGGTACACAGACGACTCTATGAGTATCCTGAGAGAGAAGAGAGAGTTAGAAAAACGATATTATTAAGTTTACCTATTCGGCTAAAATAAATATAGCTGTTTGAAATCCTGTAGATTCTCGCAATGTTATAAATATTTTATCTTCAAAGTTTCTCGATGAGATCCAGATAGTGGTGGGCATAAATTTTTTTTTTTTTCGATGTATTATAAGAGTACGGCTCAAATTATTAACCTGCCTGCTAATGAACTGCTAAGAAATTCAGAGTACCTAATCATCCTTTAATTCTTGAATGAATGCTTAAACTTTCAACTGATAATCTGCCACAAATACCAAAAGCACTTTTAAATGCAACGTTTTTATGGATACATATTGTAAAAGATACTTTCTTTTAGTTTTTGAAAAAGTTTTTTGTATTTTTGTCCTTTTCTTCTCTTAATTTAGCGTAGGAGATACAGGAAAAGCACCCACAAAACTGGTTCTATTCCAACGAGTATATTCTTTTAGTTTTAAGTTCTCACTTTCTAACTTGGTTCAAGTAGTCATTGCACCTCAAAACAACCTACAGTATTTATTGTTCCTACGGAAGTACTCTGCAAGTTTTGATTGGGTTTATGAATTTCGGCTTCCTAATATGGTACAGCTAGGACAGTAAAATCAGCCTGTAAAAATATATCAGTGGAAATACAATTTTAGTTTTAGATTGGGTTTCTCGATTCCCACTTCTTAATTTGGTGCTAGACACCAGAAGTGTCCACAAAAGTACGTATTTATATGCGAGTGAATGTATTCTTCCAGTTTTAGATTGAGTTTCTCAATTCCCGGCACTTAATTTGGCGCAAAACAGCGGAAGTTCGGCGTGGCGCGCCAGGGAGCGGCAGTGCGGGACTTCGTTAAGACTTGCTGGTGATAGCAGCGTTGTAAATGGCAGTCTTGACGGCGGCCCTTCTTCTAACGTCTCCTCTTCATTTGCATTGTTAACTAAGTCTTTCTTTCCTGGGTGTTGGAGTTTAGTGAAGCTAAAGCTACATTATCACATACTTATAATGTGAGAAGCTAAAATTACACAGTGGTATAAGCACAATAGGATGAGCAAAAGATACGTAGTCCTATACGCGTAATGTTTTACCGATGCACGATACTACGAAAAGACAGCTGATGGCTTAGCAAACCTGCGCTCTCGGATGTCAGTTTGTAATTAAAATCTTGAACTAGATCCAAAAAGGTAAATCGAAAGCCGAAAATGAAGTTCCCTTCTAGTCAAAGCTAATGGAATTGTCTTATCTGCATAAAAGTGAGTAAATCGAATACGTCTTATATACATATAAAAAATAACTAAACCAAAGACAACAACACCAAATGTTTCAGACACAGGGCCGCAGGTAAAGTCAACTTGACCACATAAACCAATTGGGAAATTCACCTGCACTGGTTCGTGCTGCAGATTAATACCCGCTGACCCCAGACAACAGCACGGCTACAGGGAACTTGTGCTATGAACAGAAAGTGCTCGTTTATACTAGTAAAGACAATGGAGAATCAGTCGGCTGAGACCAACTAACAATTGTCCACAATGATTAAAAACAATAGGTTAACCCCCTGAATGAGTAAAAACAAATTACAAGATTCACATATGTTGAGAATAAACTACAATTACCCATAAAATTAAGAAAATCATTTACTGAAGATAGAAATAAGCGACAATCACCCCCAAAAGGTTAAAAAAGCAGATCGTCACTCACAAGAGTAGAGAACAAACAACTAACACTTCACACATTTTAAAATTAATAGATATTAAATCCTCGACAAGTTGTTGAGCATGCAATTATTGCTCGAAATGTTTAAGAACGAAGGACAATCAATTACAATGGTTAGGAGCTAGTAATCAACGCCCAAGAGGGTTATGAATATGTTTAGAATAATCATCCTGAGTGTCCAAAACGAAAAATAATACCCCCAAATGTTAAGCACAAATCACTATCTTCCACAAGGTAAAGAACAAAAATAAATACACGTAAGGGTTAAAGATAAACAAAACAATTGCTTGCAATGTAGAGCAACAAGGAAAGCTTCAGAATAATAGACAATCACCAACACAGATTAAGGAAAAAAAAGAGTTCCCACAGAACTGAAGAAAACAGGGCAATGGTCAACAAAGGCTCAAGTGCAAAACTCATCCTCCCATCAAAAGTGAAAAGCAGATTATTATCGCTTACAAAGCTTCAGAATAAAGGACAACCACCAACAAAGGTTAAGAACAAAGGATAATCGCTTACAAAGGTTAAGCCTCTGCCAACAACTCCAAGTCTAAGGAAGTCCCATAAAGCGCTCCGACAAAGCTGCTCAGGCGCTAGGGCCAGCGACACTCTGCAGTCCTCACTTCTTAGAGTAACTTTGGGCCACTTCCAGGGAATTTTGAAGTGGAGTTTGGCAATCCAGGGCGTATGTAGAGAGGTTCGTGCAAGGTACATAACAGGTGTCTAATTACTTTAATATTGTACACATTTTTATTGCGCCGAAAATTTCCTTAAAACAGACTTATCACTTCAGGAGAATTTTAACGTGATGTGCAACAATCCAGGGCGTATGTGGCAAGGTTCATACATGAATACATTGCTTATCATTCGTGTATTTGCTGCATACCAAAAATTTCCTTTAGGGTGTTGCATAGCTTGAAGAAAACCTGAATCAAATTAAGTTTTAAATCTTGGGTTCTAAACTCAGTTACCTGAAGGTTAAGCTTATTTGTGCTTTTAGATACTTTATTTCTTTGCAAATGATCACAGTCGCGCACTCTCTTAACCTTCAAAATGGTCGGTGCCGACCACCATGGACACGGCAGCAGGCACAACACCAACACCGACCCATCGTGCTGGTATTGCCGTGCCTGCCTCTGATTTATTCTGCAATAGAAGTATAGAGCCTCGGATGGGCCTCTGGAGATCACGAGATGATAGAGTAATGGAGTACAAATTGCTTGGTGGAGCAGCTGGGTGAGGGGCTCGACGCCCCCACGCCCCCTGAAGATTGGGGGTACCTTGTGTTTGTACAAACAAACAAAGCCGTGTATTTCTTACCGTAGGCTGATGATACTACAATTATTTTCCTAGATGATGTACAGTTATCGTAACAAATGGTTATTCATCTGTCTGTCTGATAACCTGTTTGAATTCTGGAATAACACCGTGTATACACATGTAAGCAAAGCCATGCATTGCTGACCGTAGGACTGATGAGATACCCTAACACGTTGATGACTCTTCGAATGACGTCCTAGTGGTGTTACTCACCGCCCATCTTGTGCAGAGGTGATGCTGCAGTCCGGGACCAGCGGGAGGGCTAGTAGCGAGTTATCCCCACACTGCACGGAGCCGCGTACAGCAGGTTTGTCTGGCACTTTCAGTAAGTATGCGTCCAGTGAGTTTAACTGAAATTTCCCACTTTCAATGCTCGTGGCGTTTCTAATGTAACGTGGCATTTTGCAATTATAATGTTGAACTATGCATATTTATTGTTCTGTTTATTTATGTATCTGTCTGTATATCTTACTTGTCTAGCTGAGTGTGTGTATAGACAAAACTTTAGATTTTCCGTCTATGTTTGATAAGATCATATAAAAAATAATCTTTTCACAGCCTTAGGAAACTTTTCACAGAAGGCAAAAAAAATCATTGTCATGTGTGATCTCGTTTCGAGAAAAAATATTTAGTATATGATTAAAAGTGACTCGGGAGCTAATTTTAGCCCGGATAGGGAGATACAATGCAAATGGAATTCTTACAACAGTGGTTCGGAAATCAGTAATAAATTTGTCAATATCTAGTGAAATATTTTGTCTGAAATCCCTGGAGTTTCTCCACGTAGCGAGTATTTCTAGTTAGTATATATTATGTAGACTTTTTAACTTTCATGTCATTCGCTTTGAAGTATTAGAGATACGCTAGCAGCGACAAGGTGGACTACTGTAGAAGGGCTTGCGGTCAAGGGTTTTCAAGTCAGTAAACTACGATGGTAGTTAGTGAAATACTGTGTCGGAAAATCGCCGAAGTTTATAAGCATAAATAGTTTACTCCAGTATTTCTGTAGGTTTTTATCGAAACCTCATCATGTTTGAATATTCGATATTCCTTAGTGGTGTATAATATTAGATAGTGGCTTCCAATATTTTCAACTCGTGTACGTTTTGAAACGAGCCAAATAGCCTCCTTCGTTCAATAGCACCAGAGGGACTCATTGCTGTACTTCGCAGCCCCGCTTGGCGATGATGCACCTATGTTTCTGACGAGAGCTGGGGCACGTATGCTCCATTTTACTAATATAATCAAAACCAGAGCAGCGTAACATCGACGAGTGTGCGCCATCCCAGTTAAAGCGGAAAAAGAAGGCAGTTGAAGGGGAACAAATCCGATCCTGGGCCGTCGAGGTTCTTCAATAAGCATAACCAAAAGTGTTATTGGCAACATGAAAAACAGTAGGTAAGAATCACTGAACGTACAGTTCATAATCTCCTGCTGAAGCTACCGTGTCGTCTGTACGTCCTGTACTGTAGATCACCAAAGCACTTTCTAACCTGCTTCAAAAAATCGTAGTAACTACAATACTGAATTCACTAAAAATTTCGTTCGCTTTTATTAGTGAAAATGATATACTTAAAAATAAAATAAATTGCACCGTAATATTGTTTCTTTCTTGTATTGACTTGTCAAGTTTCAAATGACTGCCCCTTAAAAGAGAAGGGTGGACTTGGTTATTTGTTTTTATTGAACATTTAATATGACAAGTGTAGAGTAAATTTTTAACAGAGTTGACTTAAAGGCACACCCGATATTTTCGAAGAAGCTGGCAATAACTCGTTCACTGATGTTTAAACCGTCTGTGACTGCCCATAAATATACTGAATCTCTACTTCAGTATCTGCATAAGATTACCTTCGTCTTAAAATGTGTAACATTCATGTGAGAGTCGCATCTCGTCGACTATTAATTTTGGCACTGATTGATCTCACAATAGTTCAACATCTTTTCTCATCAGTGGCATTCAGTGCGGTAAATATCAGTGCCCTTTGCCATGAAAACTATCTTTTAGTGTAAGTGCTACACTTTCCTTTTGTGAAGACAAAGTTTGCACAGCCCAACTGCTTTTGCTTGCTTTCCTCTAATTATAGCCCTGGTGATGACAATGAAATCAGCGTCAACATGCGCTGTCACTCCAGCTTAATAAACATTTCTTCTTTCCAATTATTGGTCCATCACTTCTCGCGTACGTGCTGTACATTCATAAAAAAAACATCGATTGCATCATAAAGGAGCTGTTTCCTTTCAGTTTAAATGAATATCATTATAAATACTTATTTCTGCTAGAATATATGTACTGACTAAATCCTGCTGAACACCTTGTATATTTTTTTTCTACAGAAGAATTCTACAGCAGGGCATTAACAGAAAATACGCCTACTTGAATCAGTTGCTGTCAGTGACAAATTCGCGTCATTCTAGAGAAATACTTTAGTTAGTTCGCTGTCAGAGATGTGCTGCACTCTCTCCTGTAATCCTGCTGCCGTCCGGCCTAGCAAAAGAGGAAGCAGGGGATTTGTGGCAGGCAGGATTAGCGACCTGTGCTCACATTGAGACCTGCCGGTGTGTCGCTGGACACACATCACCTCTGCTTACTTTGCTCCATGCAAGGAACAACGCCTCCTTTAGTGTTAAATTAATCAATATTTGAAAACACAGTGTTCGTCTGCGCTCAAGGAACGGCCTGCGTTTTTTATTTAATAAAATTAAGTCAAGCTGATTGCTTTTTCTGTGTTGCGGGAAGGGAATTTTATATTTAGATAATTTTCCAATTGCATATCTGAATGCATTATAGGTAGCCAAATATATCGTGCAAATATATATATATATATATATATATCGTGCAGAGCTGCACGATAATGAATCTTACATCATGATATAAATGTAAGAATTAATTGATCTCTATATTTGGGTTTCATAACCTGTCCATGGAGGCAAAGCGTATAGTTTAACTAATAATAATAATAATAGCAACAATAACGTAAATTGTATTTGCACATCTAATTGCCTTACTTATTACGATGAGCTGCATGCATGTAAATCTTGTTTTATTACAAATATTATTAATACATATATAATGCTTACTTTGTTGACCCTACTGGTGGGTAACTTTTGCTTTTGGAGTAAGTCCAGCAAGCCGTCAGGCGCAGTTAGTGTACGGGCAACAAGAAAACAAATATTTTATTGATGCTCCGAATTGCCCATTGGATAAGATACAAAGACCAAAGATCGCTGAGGATGCCTATTTTCTGTTGCTAAGCATTGAAAGAAAAGAGATTAGCAAGCTTCATAACATACATAGTCTAGCCATAAATAATGTGATACGTTCAGAACTAAAATTAAGGGATAAAAAATCATCGCTTTCAGCAGAAACCTTTAGAATTTATTTCTTAACAACAAAAGGAAATTATGAGCATTGTTATATATAAACTGACCTCTTTTTTCCCACAAAACCTAGATCTCTCTGTCCATTCAGCAATCACTTTACAAACAACAGCAATTAGAAATTTGAGAGTATTCCTCACAGCACGTGGGCGACCTGACCGGGGCATGTCATCGCTGGTCTTAAGTTCCTCCAACCAACAACAACAGTTCGGTATACCAACAGTTCGGTGATGCCAAGCGGTTTAGGTAATTTCCCGATGATATTTTTGTCATGTCCTGTTTTGTGAAGACCGACAACAGAAACTCAGTTCTCTTTGGCACTTCATTCCATTGTTAAATCTTACTTATATTGAAATTGTTAGCTGGCCATATATGGATTAAATCCGAAACATTAATTTCAACCATACATTTTTTATTTCTTAGGTTTTCAATAAGTAAATAGTTTAAAATATTTTATAACTGAATTATTTATGCTACCTGTCTACTAACTAACAATGGACGCCTTATTGGTTGCTATTACATACGAACGGGAGAAAAGTTGTTCATAAAATGAAACGTCACATTTGACTGTAACGTGCAGGACAGCTACTGTACACTGACGACTAATACGCTAGGAGCAGGCATGGTCAGTTTACCTCATCGCGTACTGAACTGTAAAATTTTAGATAAGCTGCTACACAAGATGAGAAAGTGTTAGCGCTTTAATTAACATGGGAAAGCAAGGAGCTCTGGACACTGATACCTACCTATCTTTGGTACCTACTTTCTTAAGGCGAGGTCCAGGTGGCGTTGTACTCTTCTTATGCAGCAGTGAAGCTGTTTTCCATAACTAGCAGCTAGGATCGGCAGCACTGAGATGTCTCCTCATTGAACGTAACAGCTACAGCTGATTTGTCTGTACACTGAGCTGCTAAATTAAGGTTGTTGTAATAAGATATCTTCGATTCTTCTGTCGTATTGCATTGCACTGTAGCAAGCGGAAGCGGCGCTGTGCTGGTGACAGTATGGACAGACTATGATGGTGTGTGTCTGCTCCCCGAGAAACGCTGTCTGTTCGAGTTGAGGACTCGATGCATGCCACAGTGCTATCTGTTCTGCGGTTGGCGTGTTTCCGCGAGGACTCTTTTTTTTGCGTTTGAAAGTTATTTTAATGTTGCAACTTTTATTTTATTATTAGTAGTACTTTGAATTTGTAGTTCAGGCTATGGCGGACAGCAGGAATGAGGGACAGCTGGTATGGGGGACAGCAGGTATGGGGGACAGCAAGTATGGGGGACAGCAGGTATGGGAGATAGCAGGTATGGGGGACAGCAGGTATGGGGGACAGCAGGTATGGGGGACAGCAGGTATGGGAGATAGCAAGTATGGGGGACAGCAGGTATGGGGGACAGCAGGTATGGGGGACAGCAGGTATGGGGGACAGCAGGTATGGGAGATAGCAAGTATGGGGGACAGCAGGTATGGGGGACAGCAAGTATGGGAAGACAGCAGGTATGGGGGACAGCAAGTATGGGAAGACAGCAGGTATGGGGGACAGCAGGTCCCCCTAGTGTGGGGTCAGCAGAGACACCAAGTGTGGTAAGTTACTGTCAACGAGTGGTGCACATCTACCATTTTTACTTTCATTAATAAGAATGCTGACAATCGGACAATGCATATATACTAAGAAAACACTTGCAGCAGTATTTTGTGTCGGAGGTTATTATAGCGAGCATATTAAATAAGCTTATTGACTATCGTAAAAATAGCATTAAGTGAGTGCACGTCCCTGTGAATGCTCATCCATTGCTCACGTTTACTTTTTGAACGAATGCGAAAGACCGTCACTTACACGTCGTACGAACGTCCTTTATTGGTTTTGAAAATGGGGAGTAAATCCTTAATTTACTGACAGCAAATCGACCGTAAATTTAACTCAGGGTGAACAAAGTTTTATATATGTTATATATACATAAAAAAACAGTTAAATTTTGCAGCGAGAGGAAACAGTTAGTCGCTCAAGTGAATCCAAAGCTTCACTCGACGAGAAAAACTGTTAATTAAATTCATCAGCAATCTTTTAACCTTAAAACTCGGTTCCATTTCACAGCAGGCGCCTCAGGAAAGCTCTGTAGCCACTATATTCTCTGTCGCCTCTTTGCATTCCTGGCGGGATGAAAAATTAAACGCTTTCAGTTCGGGGCGGCGGGCCCCGCGCAGCTCCCTGGCAAAAGTGAAATCGTTGCCTGGCGACAGGGCCATTGTGTCGCAAATGTGCGGTGGCGGAGGACTTGCCTGTTGATTGCGTGGGAGCTCGACTTCAGTCCCACGTGCAGCCAATCGGATTCTTCACGACAACTCTCAGTCTAAGTTATTTGAGGTTCGAGGGATTGGGAATAGCTTCGCCTCTGGTGAGTTCGATAGGGCGCAGGATTAAGTCTTTGAGGCTGGCCTCGTCCAAAAATTCAGATACCTTACCTTGAGTTACCTTGAGACAGAAGCCTTCTTCAGGTCCACTGCAACAAGTGCAGTGGGGTGCACACACCTCAGTGAGACGACCCACAGAAGACACCACGGCGTCAAAGCGACCAAAGAGAGAGCCAGCAGCGATAGCAACCTTAAATTTATCACTTCGAAATGCGTTGCAAGTGTTAGAAGCAGAGGTCGGCATCTCCGATTATGTTACGACGGCAAAATCGATGGTACGATGGCAATACCATATGCATCAGAACCAAAAATCGGCAGTTTTCATCGGCGATAACCTATGATGAAATAACCGTCGGCGATGGCCATCGTAGGGCGTCACAATCGGCGATGGACCATCGCATTAACACATTAAAAAAAAAGCAAACATCTCAGACCACAAACATCGATTAAAAGCAGCATCTCTTATAACCTCGGCCTGTGTGCGATTTTCAAACCAGTAATACTAATCCTAGCTGATAAAAAGTGCGAAATGAAAGGCCCAGGTTTTTAACTGTCATTGTTAGATCTGGGAAATGTATTGAAATACATTTTGTAAACCCCTCTTTGTTTTAATTTTACTAAAAAAATGAATGTTTAAAACTCATAAAGCTGTTTTTTTGTAGTTTTAGCCTTATTTCATCGGCATCGGAAGTACAACCCATGACGATGCACATCGTATGCCATCGCCGATGGCAGGTTCAGTCATTTCATAGGACCATTTCTTCCTCATAACACCATCGCCGATGGAGAAAATAGCCATCGCCAATTGTTTGATAGGATTTCTATCGGGCCATCGCTATCGCCGATAGATTGTTGCGATGTTCCATCGTAACATCGTAGTTTTTCCAACGGCGATGATCTCCACACCATCGCCATCGTATAATCGGCGATGGCCATCGTGCCGGGCTCTGGTTAGAAGCAACGCGATTACCTTGAGCCTCCTCAAAGCTCCAGTTTACGTTGAGCCTCCTCAAAGCTCCAGTTTACGTTGAGCCTCCTCAAAGCTCCAGTTTACGTTGAGCCTCCTCAAAGCTCCAGTTTACCTTGAGCCTCCTCAAAGCTCCAGTTTACGTTGAGCCTCCTCAAAGCTCCAGTTTACCTTGAGCCTCCTCAAAGCTCCAGTTTACAAACAAGATTAGGTTTCTGGACGTCTCAGAGGCAACCGATCGAGGTCTGTGGCTGAAACTCAATATCGACGAACGGTACTTCTGAGCAGCCTACGAGCATTTTAATTAATTTCGTCAAAAAAATTGTCATCAATTCCAAATTTCATCCATTAAGCACATAAATAAATAAAAAGAACATAAACGTATTGAATAATAAACTACAGCACTCTCAGAGCGTATACCTCCGCCAAGCTAGGCAACGGTTACGAAAAATTCAAATTGGTTCCGAGACAATGATTTTCTTTGTATCAATACCAAAATCTAATCATTTGTGCCCTTCAATCCTAATATAATAAAACACTTGGTGTATTCAATTATTTACTAGCTGCACTAGTGGAAATTCCTTGGTTAGTGAATATTTTCACTTACCTTATTTAACCTGAGGTAGCACCCATATCTGAACTAACGTCTCCCGTTTAACCCAGGCTATCCTTATGCAGTCTGTATACCTAACGACTGCGACACACGCTAGCTAAAAGCTGAGGAAACTCTCGCAAACGCGCAAAATTTTTTGTGCAAAAAAGCATCTCCCTATTCTCACGTGACACAGGTCCGTTCATCAAAAAACATCGAGCTCCGTTCATACAAACGACGTTTTCATGGCTACGGACTAAACACCGTGACAAAAATACATCTGATAAGCAGAATAATATAATGGATGCTACCCAAATGCCTTCAAAGTAATACTAAGTTTAATTATATGATAAAATATCGTTAAAATGATCAACCGGTGCGGCTCCGAAAGCGAACTGAACGTCCTGTCCGCCGATAGATGTCTCTGGGCGGTTTGTTGACATTTTTCGCACGTTTGACCAGTGTATCGAGCACAAAAGTGCTGCATGCTCCATCACAGAATTTTGCGCATAAGCGCGAGTAGACAGGGTTTTCGACGTCGATTTCGCGCGCAAAACTCGGATACTCGTTCTTTTGGATAGCGTGTGGTATCGGCATCACGTCTCTTTTAACTTTTCCTCGCATTTCGATTTCATCACTGAATCACGCAATTGTTCATTCTCCAAGGAATTCGCACTTGTGTTTTGATAAAAACGTAGAAATAGTACGGTACAGCTTTCAATATTCTCTTACTGTATGTATTTGCAGGTAAGCTCTACTTCCCACAATTTGCAAATAATTTATCCCTCCATAAGGTCACACATTCCATTTTTTTGTAGGTGTTTAGATTTTTTCTCATTATTTCGGAACAGGTGGATACTGATCAGTAGCCCATAATTTTTCCCCTTTATTGAATGTGATAGCTGCATAGTAGTTAAAAGAAGACAAGTTCAGTCAATTTCTCTAATCGCAACAGGGTCATCTTCTGTGCTCAAGATGTCATTGTGTTTGCTCAGGCATCACACTGTAGACTGTAGAGACGGATGCTTTGGCAGCAACGCAATCGCTTCAAAAAAGACTTCAGAGCAAAAAATCCCAACAGTTCCCTTTCTGTTTACCCGTGCCGTATCATAGCTACGCAACTGGCCTTAATAGAAATGCCATCCGTTGCCTGCAGAGTGAATAGAATGTTGTGAAAAAATTAAAACCCGTAGGTAGATATGATACGGGGGAAATAATTCATATTTGAAGCTAAATCTCTAAATTTGTTCTATCTATTGTTGAAGAGCGTGCCACAAAAGGTTGGTAGGTATGTACATAGGCAAGGAGCTTCTATAGAGAAAGAGGGAGCCAGTAGCCTAGCCCGTTGAAGCCCAAGAGTCTTTCATGGCTGTCAGCCAGTTGTCCCATGCACCAATCGCATGTCAGTAAAGAGTCTCTTATGGCTGCAGCCAGTCACTTAAGCACCAATCGCATATCAGCAACTCGGTTCGTCTGCTGCTCCC
>LQNS02278161.1:2877045-2888045 GCA_001587735.2 Parhyale hawaiensis
CTGTTTCATTTGAGGTGCTGAAATTTTGACCTATGAAGAGAAAACTGCTTCGTCAGAGGAAAACAGTATGCTAGAAGAAATAATTGTCTACTGCCCGTGAAAACTTATGTTTCGTCGGTTTCGTTGACAATTGAATCAAAGTGGGAAGAATAGCTCATGCAACGAAATTATCTGTAGGAAGAAACTACGAATCAAGAAGCATGAGAGTGCCAACGGAAGCTTCAGATATCTTCAGTGCTACATATTAAACTTCGGCAATGCAACAAGTGCATTCAGACATAAGGTCGCCCTATACTTTGCCGCAGATTCGATCTAAGGAGAAGCTAATACTCGTACAAATCAGACTAAGCCTGCGATGTCTTCATTGTTGGAATTTCATCTGTCCCTGCTTAAGATACGTTTGACATCTTCTGCAACCCGGCCTATTTTCTGCCCATCAGTTTCAATGGAGCTTGACAGAACAACCAGAGTCTCCAACCTGGGCTAAATTTCGCCTATCTATTTCGTTATTAAGAGCGTGACACCAAACATACAAATAAATATATCAATATATATATTATTTAAGCACACGGTCATTCTTAATATTAGATTGTACTGTCCTCACTAAATTATAGAGGAAAACGCTACGGCTGCCAGCTCAAATTATCGTAAGCGATGCGTGCTTTCTTCTGAGCAGTACAATTCAACTCATCTGCAGCACACTCTTTCCTTCCCTCCGATGACATGCAAAATATTGACTGTATTAGTAAGCGCTGAAACATCACTGAATTTCATTTCCGCGGCGTATCCAGAACACACAGAGAGATAGTCTCAGCATATGAAAATTTTCGCTCCCAGGAAGTTGGAATAAATAATTACTACGTCTACTACACCCGAAAAAATCGGTTCCTCTGCTCTCCGCTGGTTTTCTACAAAATGTGTGAATCGTAAACCAAAAGAAAATATAATTTTATATGATTTATAATATAACTAGTGGCCCATGCCGTCATTATAAATGACGGCAAGAAATTAACACTTCACCAAAACCCCCGCCGTCTTTTGGGCTTCCTCATTTTTCCCCTATCTAATACTGAAGAAAAAGATTCCAAGGTACTCAACTTTATTTTTCGCCTTTTGNTACCCAACTTTTTTTTTTCGCCGAAGAAAAAGTCTGCAAGGTACCCCACTTTTTTTACATTTTGAAATCTGAATTTTCTCCTATCTTATTCCCATAGAGCGTGACAGGAAAGATATAAATATATAAATAAATAAAAATACGACGTGAATTATTATATAGTACTGATTTAATCTTCTCCGTGTATCAGGTTTTGTAAAAGTCTTGTTACGCTTTGTTAGTTTGTCTGCAAAGCCCAAAACGATAATGTTGTGGATGAAATTAGATGAATATTTCCATTCAAAGATTTTAATACGCACTTTCAAAATTCTACTTATCAAATGCACCCACCTCCCGCAGTGAAGACCTGGTGAAACCTGGGTGCCTGGTCGTAAAAACGTAGCGGACTTCTTAGACGTTCTGATCGAAGCTAAAACCCCGATCGTTCTCTTTGATCGCAACCGGAACCACCGTGGTCTTTTCATCTGACAGAATGATAATGTGATTCCCATGTCCCTTCAAATCGTTGAAACGACTACGGCCGCGCTCTAAACGCTGCTCTCGCATGCAAACAGCTAGCATGGGTCTCATGATCGTCGCAGGCTCTTTCTTCCTTCATTATTGATGACCCTGACAATATGGCGGTAAAGATGTTATTCCCTGCGCAGACTGAGCCTAGGATAATTTTCAATAACCTCCCAACAGTCGATAAGTTGACAGTTCGAGGTCTACCTGGATGAGATCGATCCTTGAGGTCGTCACTTTTCCCCAACCCCCTGTGTATGACTCAGTGGATTGTCAATCGACTGGTATCGAACAGCTTAAACTATGTTCAGTTTGTTGTGGCCCACGTTGATGGTCCTTGGTCCATTCCACAATGCAGTAGCAATATTCCACTATGAACTCAGATTACTGTACGTTTCAATATAATGAGCAAGGTATTTCTATAGAAACAGTCAACATTGATTTGTGTGATCAGATTCCCTATACTGATCCTAGTCAACCTCCGAGTCTTCTAATGATGCACAGCGGCTCCAATGCCGCAGTGACAGCAGGCAAATCTCCACTGACGGCCCTCGCGTGGTGCAGACAATTACGCGGTCTGTAAAAGAGTCCCCAGCTCCATTACGAGTTGCAGGGCAGAAGATGCGTACCGGATGATCTGCACCCTTTTGCAGCCGACACGACTTTTGTAGAGAGTGATTGGAGCCGCAGCGGTCGTGTTCTCCAGGACTATATTTTTTGCATACCCTCACTCGTAGCTCAAAGTGAAGGATAGTGTAAGAAAATATGATTTATATTCATTGTATTATCAACACAAGTCTATCCCGCCATCAAAATTGGCGGCAAAGAAGAAGTTGCATCAGCATAGCCTTCATTGCTAATCTCAGCTGTCGTGAATCTTTTATGGAAAATATATACTTTTCACGCGCCTGTTTGAGCTTTCGTTATATTTGATGCTAAACTTTACTATAATCATTTCGTCACTGAAAGTTAAAAATGACAATACGCAGGTTGAGCAATGGTCAATTATATTGAAATAGTTAGCCGGTAGAGTGTTTCAAACCCACTGAGTGGTCATTTAACTATTTCTGAGCAATAGCAATGGCAGCCCACTTCAACAGAGCAGTACTATAGGGATTCCTTTGATACCATCAAGATGCATGTGAACGACATTACAGATGTGACGCATTCATAATAACGGTAAATAATAAAATAATTTGCATTCGTTATCAAGCAGTAGTTCCCAACATGTCAGTAGTTCAGCACCCTAAAGTATTCATTCATGAAGAAGATTCATAGTCGGCCGCTGGAAGGCAGTCAGGGACTACCCGGTACTAAAGACATAATACAACTAATATAATTCCGCACATTCATCTTGGTATAACATTTTTTCTATGTGCTAAAAAAATAAAGGAACTTAGCAGTAAAATTGACGTATTATACGTGTATCATGGTCCTTTGGGACAATCAAAGTCATATTTGAAATTTGTTACTCGAACATTCAAAGGTAAAGGTCATGACATTAAAACATGCTGCATGAAAAAACATAACGAGACATAATTATGAAGGCGTTAACGGCTTAGCGATCGCACACTCCAATTTCCATAAGGTCATGGACTCTCTGAGTCAAAGCCAGACTCGACTTCTTCTTTTTTCTTCTTCTTTATCTTCTTCTTTTTAGCCAAAGCTTAATGGCTCAAACGTATCAGCCATAAAGTCTTTAGTTGAGTGAATGAGTCCTGAGAAGACTTCAAAGTCAAGGTTCGTCTAGTGAAAGAATAGCGAGCAGCACACGCTAATTCAGCGCCTCAGTTTCCGACTTGATGTTGTCCTGTTCGTAGAAATAACACAGGTACGTGCTGTACATTGTATGCTGTGCATTGAACGTTTTCTTAGCCCTGGTCCCCTGACCTCATCGCACCATGCACGTGACGCGCTGATAGTAAATTATTTCCTCAGGGTGGGACGCAAGCAGGAAGAATTTTGATAAATCCAGTGAAACTAGAGAGCATAAAATACAGCCGATTCCGCTTACGAGGACTACCGGTTAAAACGATCAGCCGCATAATGGGACCAATTCTGCTAGAAGGACTCAACCGCTCTGGATCATGTACAAAGAAGCTTCGTTTATTGTTGACATGTTCCGCTTGTACAGGAGAATAATTCATTATTAACTCGAGAACTCTGAGAGCTCATACCTCCGCCAAGCAAGGCAATGTTAACAAAAAATTTAAACTATGATTTTTTTTGGCAGTACCAAACTATGGTCATTTGTGCCTTTGACAGCAATAACCGCTTCTGTAATTTTCTTGAAGATCCGTTCATGAATTTTCGAGTTATGTTGCTGACAAACATTCTGACAAACTCTAGAAATTCTACTCACAACTTTTTGAGTTATTTTGCTAACAAACACAGAGACAAACAAACCAACAAACAGATCACTGAAGAAATTTGGTCATTTACTCTTCGTGATATGCCTAACAACTCGTGTAAATTTCTGAAAAATTCGTACGTAGCTTTTTGAGTTATGGCACTAAAAAAAGAGGCAAACAAACAGTTGAACGGATCTTCACTAAAAGTGAATCATCGTTTACTCGTAACATGCCTAGCAATCCCTATAAATTTTGTAAAGATCTGCCCATAACTTTTGAATTATATTGGTGACAGACAAAAAGACAGACAGAATAATAAACTGGCAATCATAGTAAAAACACTCAACATAAAGTAACTTTTAATTGTGCAAAACTACTTCATATATTAGGGAGATTTATAGCGTAGAGCATGCCAGTATTTGTTTAATTTTACAATCTCTTGAGAATGTTGCTCTTGCTGCCTGCCAAAAGGTGGCAGAAGCATCTCCTCTATTTCACCACGTTACTCAAACTTCGAAATAAGAACTCTCTGTCTAGTACCCGTAAGTTATTTCTATTTACTAATTGACCTCCATTATTACAAGCATAAGAAAAAAATAACTTTTACCGAGAAAGTAAACTTTTTAGCAGTATATTAGCAAAGACTTATCCAGAATTGCAAACTTCGTTTTTTTATAACCAGCCTCTGACAGTGGCCAAATCAGTTGGTCCCGATGTGTACGTATCAAGAGGTACCGACTCTATTACGAAACTAAGTAACGCAATAAACAAGACATAGTTTTCAGGCACCAGTAATTTTTGTTGTTCACTCCTGAAACAGGAAGCAATGATAGAAAAATGATGCTTTATTTGCACATGGAACTGAATGCTTATTTAGTTCTCAATGTTATCGGCACAGTATCATCCACAGCGTACGTTTCATAAATTAAGTTTCCGTGGAGTAGTAGAAAATGCACGTTTGTAGTTCCTGTCAATGAGTAAAGAATTTTCAATAAATTAAGTTTTTCCTCATTTTGGACGGACCTCAGATGATTCCGTGTTTCTGATTCTGATTCTGAAGCCACCTTACTAAAATCTATTCATGAGTATTTTATATAACATTGGCGAAAACAGATCTAGCTTCTCTTAATTCTCAAAATATCGGGACTACGAAAGACTGAGCCGTGTTGCAATGATAACCTCGAGGCGTGTTTTAGTCACGACACAGAGACATGTTGCAATGACAACACAGAGCCGTGTTGCAATTACAACCAAGGGCTTGTTGCAGACACAACTTAGAGGAGTACTGCAATTATAACACAGAGGTCAACGAGCTTAGATGAGCCCATCTAAGCTCCTTGGCAGAGGTATTTTGCATTCACAACGCAGAGGAGTGTTGTAATTACAACCCAGAAGCGTATTGCAACCACATTCCCAGGGTTACTTGTTCTACACCAGAGTCACCGAAGGCCAACCAATCTGATATACATTTCATTTACGTCATTTCGGGTAACGTGCAAACACTTTCCAGGTTACGACTTAGAAAACAAGACTATGATTGCGATGCACCCCTGCTTAGACTAGTGTAATCTTAAAATAAAGTACATATTACCTAATCAGAAATACCGAAATGCTATCAGACAGAATATTTCCCAGAGAGGTGCGCGCTAGTGAAAGAAACTAGCGGCACTAGCGCTAGACTTGAGAAATACTAGCAGCGCTAGCGCTACACATTTCAGAACCTAGCGACGATAGCGCTAGCTTTGGCGCTAGTTTTCGGCATAAATATACTACTAGTAAAAAATCTGAAAACATTTATTTTAGTGCTAGGAAAACGTGACGAGCAAGGTAGTAATAAAGTGCAATTTCAATTGCATTGCAAATGGAAGAAATCAAAGAAGTGTTTTACTGATTTTCCAAACAGCGAGAAGATATATGGAAGTACGTAATGTACTATATATATATACTGTAGTACACAAGGTGTTGCAAAATTCTTGGTACAAACTTCGGCTACTAATAGAAAATATCATTATTAACACCGTGTCAATAATAAAAAAATTGACAAACGCTTAGTTTGTGAGCTTAATCATGTAAATAACGAACAATGATTATTAGTTACCTACACAGGCTACATGCACTCTGCTCATTAATACACGCGAGGGTAGTTCTAATACTCAACAATAAGATATAGTTTTTATTAGCAAGGATCTCATGGCAGTAATTGTTTAAAATATATATCATGAATAATGATACAAGCACGTCACCTTCGGGAAAGATCCCATGGATCTCAGCGATATCTCCAGCAGCAACTCCAATTCAGGCGACAAGGTCTTCTTCAGACTCTACAGGTGCGTCATAAATGAAACTTTTCATATGCCCCAGCAAGAAAAATCTAGCGGAGACAGATCAGGTTGTCTTGGTGGCCAGGACACATCACAATTATGACCAATCCATCGATTTGGAAATTGAAGGGCATAATGTGCCGATGCTCCACCGTGTTGAAACCAAAGTCTTCTACGAATACCCAATGGCACATCGCCCAATAAATCCGGAAGGACTTCTTCAAGAAAGACTGTAAACATTCCTAGTGAGACACTCAGGCAAAATGTATGGGCCAATGATTTGATTGTGAACGATACCTGCCCAAATATTGACAGTGTAGCGATGCTGGCGGCGATGTTGATGGATGACATGAGGGTTGTTCTGCTGCCATACGTGAAAATTATGAACATTAAAAAGTCCATCACGGGTGAAGGAAGCTTCATCCGTGAACAACACATGTTCCGCAAAATGGGGATCTTCTAATTCCTGATTCAAAAACCACTGCACGAATCGTTCACGAGGAGCATAATCTGTGGGAAGTAGACCCTGGACTTTCTGGAAGTGATACGGATGATGAAATTATTTCGGTTCAGTGCGCGCCACACTGCAGTATGACCTTGAATTCCCATAAATTTTCTAAGCCCAATATCCTAAATAATAAGCATTTTCGATTTTTTTTATGAAAAAGTGTTTATATTTACATTTTCTACTAGTAGCCGAAGTTTGTACCAAGAATTTTGCAACACCCTGTATAATGCAAAAACTAGCAACTAGCGACTAGTGCTTGACATTGGCTAAAAACCTAGTGGTGCTACTAGCGCCGCTAGTGATTCTCAAACCTAGCGGCACTAGTGCTTGCGCTACTAGTGATTCTGTGCTTAGGGTATGTAGGCGAGTACTTTGTAACGCTTCTATTTCCCGGATAGATTTCCTTACAGTTGATGTTTTATAATTTCTCTTTGTTTTCAGCACTGAAAATGGATTTATTTTAATCCGAAACTTTTGCTTTTACCGAGTAAAAATGTTTTATCTGTGTAGCTTGGTTCTCCTTTTTACATTAAGAATGCGATTCCCCAGAAATCATCCAATAACTGTGAACTCACGAAATTATACTGAACGTTTTTAAAGAAGTGGTACCTACATGGAAGAAAGTGTTTGATTGTGATTTAAAATAAGATATTTCAACATGACTATTGGTGCTGATTACATTTCCTTGACCATTTCCTATTTTCTCAGCATTCTCTGTAAAAAAAAAACATTCATCTGGTCCAAAGATACCACATATTAACACTTGAGGTTGTAGCTACCTGAAGCCAGAAGGCTGCAGGAGTACGTAATGGATATAATTCGTCAGCAATTACTGTGTCTACCATAAGCCTGATGCTTTTTCGTGTACTGTATTTGTGATGAATGGTACTTGGTGTAGTTTTGAATGACTTTTTTTTTTCTTAACAGTGATGCTATAGCATTTGGAGGGCGTTTTGTCAAAGCACGTTGTCAGTTTGCCAGTTTTTGGTGACCAATTTTCCTCTGGATCGACGTTCTGGAGTTGGATATAAAATATAGTCAAAGATAATATTAAGGCGAATGCAATGCAAGCTAGTGCGCTCATGAGTAATAACAGCTGATTCTAGTTTGAAACTCTCAAATTTGAACAACAGGCGGGGTTGGACTCTATTTTCCCTATATCTTTTACTACGCGTCAAAGGTCACCTTTGTTATTTTCGTTTGTGATTATACATTTGTTACTTATGGGCCTCGGAAGCTGTATGGCTACTGTAAGGCCCAGATTTATACGATTACTTTTGTTGATTAATTAAGAAAACAAAATGAAAACCATGGTTATACCCAAGCCTCAAGGAAAAATACGTAGGCAACTCAATTTTTATGAAATATGCAAAAATCGTTATAAATGTTAAAGAGCCCCATGAAATGATGTAAATTTTCAGGACATATATAAGTGTTTTATTACCACTGCTTTGATCGGCAGAGGTAGGCATGCTTTCTCACAATGCGCTCTACTTAAACTTATTATCAAATTTTGGTGGTGGTGATAGAAAGGAAATCCTAGTTTCAGAACCAATATAATTTTTTTCGTTACCATTGCTTTGATTGGCGGAGGTATGCATTCTCACATTACTCTAGTTCATTTACCTAATGTTTGAGTGGCTGCCTTGGTTATATTTACTTTCTTTTATTCTAAAGCAGTTTGTTATCTTTACTCAGTTCCTCTCAGTATTTTTAGGAAACGCTTACTATGATTTTGTTATTTCCCGAAGCGTCTACAATTAACAATTATTGTGCCCATGTTGGTGGTTTTTTTCATTGTGAGAAATACATTCCTCACTGGATCAAACTCTGTCAAGAATCATTCATTGATATGAAATGAAATTGTTTTCTTTCAAAATTATAGACAAGTAGTTTTTTATAAAGACTTCCCCCTTAACAGTCAGTGTCGGCACCAGGTACTTTTCGTTTGGAAGACGGCTGAAGTACATAAAATATGGAGGGACTTCACAAAATATACAAACATGTATGATGGCTAAATGGTAACAATATTGAAGGGCCAAATGTTGCGAGGTTGGCTCAATGGAGTGGAAGGCTTAGCTGAATATGGGTTAGCTTGGTTCAATATTGGCGGGCTGGGCTCGAATTGAGGAGGAGGCCTCCATGGCACCGAGGCGAATGCCCATCCCCCCCCCCCCCGAGAAGGGGCTTAGATCCACCAGTGATTGGCAGTAATTGCTAATATTACCCCATAGTGGCGAGATTTGTGCCCGCGTTTACTAACGAAGCGACAGCTATGCCATATGTTTTATGTTACTTTTCGATAACACAGTCGGGCGCACAGTAATACTTCCGGGCACGTTTGCTCAAAACAGGCAGCCACCTCGGGTGTGCTGCATATATTCCATTTTAATGACTTCTTCTATGTTACTGTATATATAAAATATTATTAAGCGCATCTGCCAAAAAAAGTCATGCATTACATACTTATATTTTCATTTCAACCGCATTATCGCCAATATGATATTCAAAAGGAAATACCACCACTTCACAGGGTCAAATTAATGAATGAACTTAACCAGCTGTGAATAGAGCACTTGATGCAACGGTGATGACTGAAGTTGCGCTCTGCGATCTCCAAGCGTTGAATTGTGAATGAAACTTTTTACGCTCGTAGTAGGGTAACTTGTTCGAAAGCCTTACTTTGTGATAAATTCAAATCACTATTATGTTTCCAAACATTAACTCAAAATTTATATTACTAGTGTTTTGGATGGTAAAAATATATAGTTTGGAAGCATTTTAACCTATTTTTTGCTGTAACTTTGAATAATGTTTCTAACTTATGTTCTGTAACCACTCTGTACACACAGTGTCATCTCGTGTAAAGATATACTTAATATAAATAGTGGATACTTAATATATTATGAACTCAAATGTTTCATTTATATTGCTGCCAAAGCTTTATATAATTTATTTCACAGTGCTCGTGAAGTATCTTATCCGAAGCCGAAGTCAGACGAACCTGAACGTATCACAACATCGCTCTCAGTGTCCATGTTTAGTCAGAGATGGAACAAAGATGGCGGCCTTGACAGGCGCCCAAGTGAGACTTGAGCAAAGACTCAAGGTGAAGTTAGGTATGTAATTCTATTTAAAATTGTTGGTGATGGTAATGATCAGTGTTTTGGAAAGTCCCAGGAAAAAAGTATATGTACAGCCTGCAAATGGTATGGCTTTGTCTGTAATGTACCTCACTCCCAACAGCTAACTCAATTTCTAATTTTTTTCTCGGCGTCTACACAAATAATGCAGAAAATATTTAGTTTTCATTATTATTTAGCCAAGTGTCTCGGTCACTGCTCAGTAGCAATAAAACTGGCATGGCTACCATTCTTTGTTCTGAATATTATGTGAACTCTGTCATTGGGTGCCATATGATGCTGGACAGTGTGTCAAATGTGTTGCCAAGATTGTGACTTTTCTGCCAATGTCTCGCCACATTTAGTGCCATAAATAGCTTATTTTTATCCTGACCATTGCCAGAAATGCTAAAAAAAAGATAGCCGAAAATGCAGATCTGCCCCGCATTTCCGAGGGCGGCAAACTACTCGCCAAGATCTTGGCAGGAAGTGCCACACTATAAAACCTGGTTCCACAGGTCGCGGCGCTCATAGATGCCTACCCTCCTTCCCAACGGCTGCAAACTTGTCGCCAAGATCTTGGCGAGAAGTGTCACACTGTGAAACCTGACCAGAAAATAGGCCATAAATGGGTAAATATTCGTCTTATCCCCCACCCAAGTTATAGGATAAGAAAGTGATTTCTAGCATAATTGAGGCATGCTGACAACAAAAATGACATCCACTTTTTGTGGAAATTAGGCAAACCAGGCCTACGCCTTGCCTAACCTGCCCAATATTATGAAGGGACTTATGGCTAACTACTCGACAGTACGGCCTAAAGAGGGGTGAATCTGACTGATTTTTGCCTAACTACCCGATAGTACGGCCTAAAGATTAACTACCGATAGTACGGCCTAAAGATTTTGCCTAACTACCCGATAGTACGGCCTAAAGAGGGGTGAATCTGAAGGTCAGGGTGTAATTTAAGATTTGGGACCCAGGATTGACCGGCTTGAAGCATCTAGACCGGCTTGAATTATCTAGACCGGCTTGATTCATATTCATTTAGGCTACACCTAGCATTGCAACTTCTGGTTC
>LQNS02278161.1:2890054-2900832 GCA_001587735.2 Parhyale hawaiensis
AAATGGATGTGCACATTTTAAAATTGTGTAACTATGCTACCAACTGTACTTTTGCCTTTTCAGGCAGATAGTTCAATCAAATGATAGTGTCAAGAACTCAGTATGAGCACAGTTAGCGAAAGGGCAGGACATGCCTTGTGAGCGGTTCATAGCTACTTCATAGTTGTTAAGTTTTTTTTATTACCGGCTTGAATTTTTCTTATTCTGTGGGCGCAGTTAAAATCAGTGTGAAATTCCACAGTGCTGAAGGTGTTTATACCTAACCACCCGGCAGTACAGCCTAAAGAGGGACAAATTTGGCTCTTACGCATACGCATGTAACCTAACCTAAAGCAGCAGTGCGCTCCAACGGGTCTATTAAGAAGCTGAAAAAACAAAAATTGGGTAAAGAAACAGAATTTCCACAAATATAGACCTATATATTCTGACTCAGTAATTTTCAATGAATCAAAATATATTAATATAATTCTTAAGTTCATGTGGGGGATAAGACAAATATTAGCCAAAACAAGTTCTACCAGCTGGAAACAAGTTCTAGCTAACTAGTAGAATCAGTTCTAACTGGTGAAAACAAGTCTTAAAAATTGTTATTCATGAAAAATGTCTTAAAATGGCTTCTATTAGCTAGACAAGATATCAAAAATACAAAAAATCCCTGCCAGACATAAAGTAAAAATTTACCATGAAAGTAAAAATTCACCATAGAACCAAACCTCACCTAACATATCCTAACGGTCCTACAAATAACCCAAAGAAGACGAAACACCCAGAGGAAGTTTTCAATTTTCAACTTATAAAATTATAACATAGCTTAAATAATATCTTTGGTTTGGTAAAAGAACCCATTTTAAGACTTCTCTCATAAATATCATTTTTGTCAAAATTCCTTAGTTTTTTACTTTTTGAGATATTTGACTTTGATTTTCCCACTGCTTTTCTATGGAAGAAAATAATCAGTGTCTATTTAAGAGTGAAAACTAACAGGGAATGTTTCAGTTTAAGGACACATCAATATTTTGAAAGCTAAGTGTCCAATCACAAGATTACCAAGAATGAAATGTTTAGAATTCATTTTTACCCCATCTCCGAGGGCAGCAAACTTCTTGCCTAGATCGTGGCAAGAACTGCCTTACTATGAAACCTGGTTCCACATGTTGCGGCGCTCATGGCTTCTACCCGCATTTCTGCTGGCAGCAAACTTCTAGCCAAGATCTTAGCAAGAACTGCCATACTATGAAACCTGGCATTTTTACATATTCCATGTAAATTTCAGAACAAGGGAAACACTCGACATGTATATTCACTAATTAATTATAGGATAAGCAGGTGTTGGGCAATTTTTTTTTTTACATTAGAGCACTGTCAACCCCAGTAGAACAAAAACTACCTTGCCTATCTGGACCTAACCAATTGTAATGTAGCGTAGCCTAACCTAAACTTGACCGATTGTTCTGAAATTTGCATGGCATGTGTAAAATAGAATTCTAAACCTTTCTTGTTCATGGAAATTTTTTGATTGCTACTCTTTGTTTTTAAAATACCAATAGTACTGTACTACACATTTAACTTGCAAAAATGCCAACTAACCTAACTAATTAGCTAACCTATGATAATAATAGTGTTGTTTTATGTTCCAGGGGAGGCAAAGAATTTGCCTCCACGTAGCCATGGTGGTGTTGGCGTGCGGGACGTCTACTGTGTCCTGTGTCTCGATCAGGAGCAGATCTTCAGATCTGCTACAGTTGAGAAGACTTTGGAGTGAGTATTTAAAAGTTCTTTGCTAATTTATAATGTAGATATTCATGTTTTCAAGAGGGATTCACTCTGCAGCCTTTTGGTTGCAAGGCAGCCAGGGTTTGGAAGTTGGTTGGATAAAGTCCAACTCCTTGGTCCTAAAAAATGTCCTATTCCAACATTTTTTTTCTAGCAAAGTAGGCGAATTTTCCTAGTCTCCATCTCCTGGGATAATGAGTTTCTGACTCCAACTCTTTGTCTCCAAATATGTTTGACTCATCTGGATGTTTTGTTTCCTTGTAGCCTGAACAACTGAAAAGTGCTCAGTTTGCTGCCTTCCATTTTACTCCAATGTGATTGAGATATCCAAACTTTGCTAGCAATGCTAGAAACCTCCCATCAGGTTGCCTTAGCTGAGTCATATTTGTATGTCCTTTTTTGTTTCATTCGTTTTTCCCTCCCAATTTTTGTTGATATAGTCTCTCTTCCTAAATTCCTTACTTGGAAGACAGTATTTTGTGTAGGGAAGTTTCAACATGTTGCTAACTAAATGATCAAAATAATGTGTCTTCTGTACAGCCCATTCTTTGGAGAAGAATTCCAGTTTGACATTCCGCGAGAGTTCCGTTTCCTGTGTGTTTACGTATACGACCGGGACCGCCCCATGAAGCCAGACATTGTTGGCAAGGTTTCCATTAAACGAGAAGATCTTAGCAAACAAAATGGCAAAGATCAGTGGCTTCCCATTACCCCTGTTGATGCCGACTCTGAAGTCCAAGTAAGATGATCTCGATATATGCTTCTGGGTACCTATTCAGTTGTATAATTATGATAATAATACCTAATAATTGAGTTGATCTGAATTTGAGTTGAACTCTAAAAAAGTTTGGTTATGTAAAATGAACCAGAACTGCCTTAAAATTATGATGTACCGTACCAAAAGTAAATTGTTTTCTGTATTCAACTTGAGTTCATTTGCTTATGTATCCTAACCACCATTGATACTATGCATTGCATAGCCTAGCACATTCAATTAATTATTACGTCATGTCTAAAAATGTGCACATTTTTCAAGTAGCTAAAATTTCTGTTTCTTGCAGGGCAAGGTTCATGTCAGCATTCAACTCAAAACCCTGAGGCAGATGAATGACTCTGCACCGCAGCCTATGGTGGAAGTCAAGTAAGTATAAAAATGGTAACTTAGAAGTATAAATCATTTGAAGCTTCGACCTGAAGCTTCCAATACAAGACTTGTTTCTTGAGTACCTACATTTCTGATACGGTACTTTAAAGGTGGGTTCCCATCACAGTCAGTTGGTCTCCATAGGTAGTAGGTAGGTACGGTACTACTTTGCGTCCAACATTTTATTGTGTCATTGTAAACACAGCTGGTTGTCTCAGGTTTGCCTCAATGTTAGCAGGTTACTTAGAAGTCAGCAGGCTTAGTAAGTCCCGCCACTACATAAAGTATCAGAATCTCTGCTTCAGATTTAGAGTGAGTTAGATCTCAGAAAGCAGTGCAGTGTTCTACTGGTTGATGAGCGCAACGAGGCATAGATGGATGCTCAAGTGGTAAGTCTGCTCACCAAAACGCGCGTGGTTCATTCCAATGCCTGAGACTTAGCTACGGTACCTAATTTGTTTGAACATTTACCTCACAACACAGCTTACCCCACTCTTTGTTCATTACTTAACATTGATATTAGTCTAAATAGTTTCAAAGCATGACTGTATTCCACTGTATTGCAACATAACATACCGTGCCGTACAGGACTATAGGTATCTTCTCTTTAGAGCAACTCAACTTCGAGTGTTCACTTTCAGTACCCCTTTTGGGTCATTGCTCATAGCATTACAGCAGTTAGGTTTTCTTGTCATATTCTGACCAGGGCTGCACCGTCAGGGGGGTCCGTAAGCTCCTTGCGTTACTTAGCTTTAGTTATGCCTTTGAGTGGACAACTTTTGATTGTGTCCACTATTCTGATTGTAGTTTCACATTCTTCGTGCTAAGGTTGCTTTTTCAGTTCCTCTGCTGCTGATGGGTTCAACAATAAACTGTGATGAACCCATCACGATAGACGCCACCACTAATTATTACATTATCCCCATGTTTGCTGAATACATATGCTTTATGTAAAATTTATATTAGTCTCTCCTTAATACTTCCTATTAATGTAAAATGAAACATAGTTACTTCGCGCCCTGGCGGCGCACGAGCCTGTGGATAACCACAGGAATAGTTCAGCCCGATATGGGCATTGTGCCACCGAAGTGCTAGTAAAACCTCTACTACTACTACTACTACTACTACTTTTTCCCCGACTCGCTGCTGCTTTTCCCCTCGCGCAGCTGTGCCACGTTTCTCTCGCAACATTTTATCTGTCCCTTATATCATCCTCTCCTGGGTAGCCAGTGTAGTAATGAAGGGAAGCCCTAACGGTTTAATGTCATTTTACTAACTAGACCACTCTTAAGAGCTCATACCTCCGCCAAGCGACGCAACGTAGCAAAAAATTCATATTGGCTCTGAAAACATAATTTTCTTTGTATAAAGTCCAAAATCTAATCATTTGTGTCTTTCGAAAGTAATAACAGCTTATGCTATTTTCTTGAAGATCCATTTATAACTTTTTGAGTTATACTGCTAACAAACATTATGACAAACATGACTCAAACATTGGCTACAAACGAACTAACCGATCTGCACCAAAATTTAATCATTTGCCTTTCTACAATACTAACAACCCCTATAAATTTCATAAAGATACATTCATTAGCTACTTTTTGAGTTATTGTGCTTAACAGGCATAAAATTAAAAAGAGTGACAAACAAACGGATCATTAACAAAATTTGGTCATTTACTCTTTGTTTTACATGTAGTACTATATATACCTAACAACTCATGTTCATTTCATAAAAATCCATCCATAACTTTTTGAGTTATGGCATTGAGAAAAATGAGGCAGACAAACAAACGGATGGACATATCTTCACCAAAAGTTAATCATCTGTTCCTAGTAACTTACCTAACAATCCCTGTAAATTTCATCCAAATCGGTTCAGAACTTTTTCAGTTATCTTGGTGACAGACAAACACGACAAAAACATAACCTCCTTGGCGGAGGTAATTACCTCTTTTGGGAGTTGTAGTTTAAATGAGATGTTTGCCAATAGACGGATCAATAAAAGTTTGTGAGCCCAAATTTTACTAATTACCTCTTTTGGAAGTTGTAATTTAAATGCGATGTTTGCCAATAGACGGGTAATCTAAATGCGATGCTTGCCAATAGACGGATCAATAAAAGTTTGTGAGCCCGAAACGCAACAGGTGTGAGAATATAAACATAAATTGTGTAACTTTATGATTGGATTAGATATTAGCTACTGTTTTTAAATTGATATTAATGTCACTGCCCCGCAGAATTGAGGAGTGCAGTGATTTGTGCATTGTAAACGGCTCGTGCGACCCTTACGCTGTGGTGACAATGCACTACAGCAACAAGAAGCAGGAGAGTAAGAGAACCAAAACAAAGAAGAAGACCGTGACTCCTCACTTTGATGAAACTTTCTTTTTTGAGGTAATCTGTTCGTTAATCTAATAATAGGTAATATCCAATATCTAAGGAGACTGAGTTGATTGCCTGAGCTGTTGAATTCGTCACTTGTGAAATAAGTACAATAGGCTACCTGCTGTCAGTACACTGAAGTGTTGGCGTGTTTTCTGTGATCCACATGTTCAGTTCTGTTTCTTTTCCATGCAGTATGAGGTTTATTTCATACTCATGGACTAGGTACTCAGTGTGGTTCTGTGCGTACTGATTACATTCTTTGATTATCTTCTTAGATGCTGAAACTGCTATAGAGATGTTATGTGACAGCACAGCGTTTACCCCTTTGCATATAAATAGCTGATTGGTATTTGCTCCCAAGTTTTATCCAATATCCATTTTCGATACACTAGTTTACTTCAGCTGTTGTGGAAATAAACCGGTTGCCCTGGTCCGTGAAATAATGCCCCTAGTTTAAGGAAAATCCTTGACATTGTAATCGGTGAAAGTTATAATTTTCACCTTCATTCTCAATGCAGAGGTGTAATACTATGATATAATAATCCCCCCACAGTCCCCTGGTGGGCGGTCCAGTACCCACAACAATGACAGCAGTAGCACATACAGCTTTGGTAGCACGGGTGTCAGCTGCAGTAGCAGCAGCAGTGTATACAGCTATGATACTGCAGGCTTCCAGTTTCTCCAGGTCAGTTTCGAAATTGATGTGAGTTTTGGATGGTAGGCGCTCAGGGCCTACCGTTATTTTCGTGCGAAAACTGATGTTTAATTTGGATGTTAAAGGGTTATATATGGAAGTATTATAGTTACTGTAGTGCAGACAACATCAGGGTGCCACCAGTTTTCCAAGTTACGATTTCTTGAATCATAGACTACACTATACATGACTGCCGAATGAAAATCCCAAATGGGCCTGACGGTAAGTGGGTAAAACTTCGATAAAATCTTCCAGTCGGCATAGCTGCCTCAAACGAAAGCCAAACTGGTTGTGACGATGCAAGAAATATTTTTATCAACAAGAAACACAAATTCGTCCCTAGATGTCAACGGTAGACGACGATCGTTGAATTAAATAATGCCAAAACTTCTTAAAATTGGCTTAGATAATTTTTACAATTTACCATTGGCCAGGACCAATGGGTGCAGTCCTTGCGTCTCCAAGAAGAGTTTATTTTTCGTTAGAGGTCGCTTTGTTGTCTGGAAAAGATTTTATCGGAGTATTTTTGATTGGCCGTCAGGCCCGCTTGGGAGGAGTGGACAGTCAAATATGATTGGGCTATTGTTGAATTCTTATGTGTAAGGAACCAGTGTACCAACCGTGCCGTGTAGGTACTCTGCTAGCTCTTTGGACTGTATTTGGGACATTCTATGGTGCTGGTAGTGATAAGAAGTCTAGGGCACAAAAACCTTGCTTAATCTGCTGTTTCTATTACTAGAACTATGCTTTTTTGCCCTTAACAAAAGTGCATTGGCCATTGGCTTTAATTTTTGATGGTTTAAATTTATTGAATTTTTAGTTGTTTCACGAAGTATATATGAAATTATGGTAACTTACCGTAGGTATATTTCAGACATCACGTTTAAGGTAAATTTTCTTCGTTTTAGAATGAAAAGTTACAGTTCCAGTATTTTATGTATACGGTATATATATATATAGGCCTATACCTTTTGCAGGTGGCGCTGATGCACGAATCATCTGGTGTTCTGAGTAATGTTTTTCTGGGGGAGTTGCGGATACCCCTGCAGGGCCTTACTACCGGCCGTGGCATGAACGCCTGGTGAGTAGTTGCGTTGTCTATCTCGTTGTCTTTGCATGATTGATTCTGTTACTGCATAGCTCTGTCTATTCCTTGTTTTTATTTTCAGTTTTGGGGTTGAGTGGCGTTCACGGTAGTACACTACGTTTATAAGCGCCTAGCATTTTTCCATGATGCATTTTGCTTCTTTTCACTAATAGGAATAGTAATAATTGCCTCCCTCAAAGTACATTCAAGGCAAGTGCCTTTTTTCCATGACACTCTTTGTTTTTTTTTTTCTATCATAATATTTACCTCCCCTTAGGGAATGTAGGATCTACAAGAGTCTCTATAGTGAAAGAATTTAGGCTCTTTAACTAGACCTAAGAAAGTTAGTTTCATTGACAATTATCTCCACAAGTTGCTGTAGGTGACACCCACCGCAGTCAGGAGCACTTCCAGAAGCTGCAAACTCTTGACATCCAGGGCTTTTCTTCCTCTTCTTTCGTCACCTACTTTTCCCAGCCATGGTTAATTTTTCTGCATACGTTGCTCATTTTTCTTGCCATGCTATCCCCCTTCAATATTCTTGCTTTTACCCTCCAGGGATCTGAGGATGGGCGACAGCCTGTTGGTTAGGTTAGTAGTGTGACCGGTGAATTTAAAGTTGCACCATTTGGTGCGGCGCAGCACCGTACTGCCTGGCTGTGGCGTTAGGCCTAAGCGTTGCCGTGCGATGACACGTGTAGTGGCCGGCCTTGGGAAGGTACCGTATATAAGCTGGGGTCTCTCCAGCTTGCCTCAGTCTGCTGTTGACTATGTGACTGGTAGCTTTGTCACAGCCGGTTGCCAATCTTTAGCACGCACCACCCTGTTCTGTAACTTTTAATGTCTTCGAGTAATAAAACTGCTTTTTAATAATGAGCTTTTACTAAGACAGTCGTTGCACCAGCAAGGTTAGAATAGCTGCATCAAGTGTTACTTGTGCCAAGTGCCGGCTTGATCGCACCAAATCAATACGCCGAACAAACTTCACTAGTCCTGGGAATTCTTGATTGTACTTGTGGCCATCCAGTGTAAACCTCAACAAGGAAGTAGGCCTACTTAGAATCCCGGTGACAGTAGGATCGCCCGTCGTAAATTATGGTGTGCAGGGAGCTATTAGCTAGGCCTTCGGGACGTCTGTCATTCTTGCCAACTTTGCTTCTTTCTTCTTTCATATTCCTACTGATGTTACTTTCTCCTGTCTCGACTTACTGTTCCCATGCACGGTGACCCTGCGTTGGTAAACCCTCGTGCACTGATTCGACGTTTCTAGCGACCTGCTCTGTGTTAGGTCACCTTTGTTGCAGAGGCAGAGCGTAACCTACTAAACATAAAAAATAGTACTAATAATTATTTCCTTCTTTTACAACTCGGTACACTTCGTAATGATAACCTCAATTTCTCCATGTCTGCTCCTGTCGCAGGTACTTACTACAGCCCCGTGAGGGCGCGGCAGTACGCCACAGCACAGGCACCAGCACCAGCAGCAAGAGCTCAGGCCTCGGGTCCCTGCGCCTCAACATCAACTACAGCTGCCTCCATGTCTTCCCCAGCCCTCTCTATGATAGCCTGCGCTCATTGCTTGTACACACCGCTACTGCTCAGGTAACCTGTTGCTACTTGGTGCTCTCTTGAAGCCTTGTACCGCCTTTTAACTAAAATTTTACCTTCTTGTAGCCTTGACTACTTGGTAACCTTTTACTGCTTTGTAACCATTTCCCGTCTAAGAGAACCATTCATTCCTATTTCGAAACGTAACTGTTAACTCGGCGCTGGGAAAATTTGTTATGTGGTAAATTCATTGCTGAGTTGATTGCATACGGTAGGTAATTGTAATGTGGTCCCTGGCGATGAATTTACTCAGCCATGAACTTACGGGGTAATGAAAATACCAGACAAACTTACCTGATGCTCAATTTACTTTTCCTGTCAATGAATTTACAGTTAATCATTTGAAGAAGCGCTATTTATACAAAAACTTGTGTTTATTCTTGTAAACAGTGAAAAGTTAACGTCTGGCTGAAAATTGAGCACTCGTAGAAATTAGGAATAGCGCCCGTGAAACAGCATAGGGTCTCCCATGAGTATTTGTAGGTTCATAATTATCATAGAGATAGTGGAAGCCAAGCTTTTCTTACTCAATAGAAGTGTCACTGGACTTGAGCACGAAAGGGGAATGAAATGTTCCAGGAACTTGCTCATTCTATGGAATTTAGGACACGTAGCCTAAACGGCTTTGAAATAAAATTCGCCAAAATTTACCTAACTGCTCACGTTTAGCTCATTACAAGATCTTTAGGTTACCATAGTAAAATTATTTGTACTTTCATATAGGCCTAGCCTGCTATCATTTTTGAGGGGCTAGTACACCATTATTGCAATAATGATATTTTCCTACCCCAGTCAGCCGTTGATTGTTAACTAGGTAGTAACTGTAACATAGTAGCCTTTCAGGCGTTTTGGCAGAATCCAGTGACAACCTGCCAGAGATATTCAAAATCCATTGTGAGGGCCCTAGCTAAACCAGAAATAGGGACTGTGGAGAAGTGGTACCTGTCACATGAGTCTACCGTTTCTGATGCCATAAGTTTGACAGTTTGGTCGACTGCACATGCGCGGACTTCCGGGGCCTTGCGAGCATCTGGCTTGGAGCCGGAACTAGTCCTGGTATCTTTGCCATTTGGGGTTTTTTGTCGAGTTCACAGTATCTGAAGGGTTGCTTGGTACTCAAATTTGTTCACCCATCTTCCCTTGACGTTTTGGCCCACAGTTTTATTCATGATCACCATAATTACACTAATAATACTCACGAGTTAATTGCTGCAAACGTTTGAATTTCAGCCCGTGAGTGCCTCAGTGGGGTGGCTGCTGGGCGAGGTGTGCGGCAACAACAAGCAGGAGGCGGCGGTGCCTCTCATACGCGTGCTGCTGCAGCACAACCAGGCTGTTGCTTTCATTGCCAACCTCGCCTCGCATGAGATGCGCCACGTCTCGTGAGTATTGGTGCTCTTGATGATTCCTCTCTCGAGAACTCAGGATGACTATCGTATTTCACGGACTGTCCCCGGAATTGTATTTAGTTCCTGAGAAATACCAGTAACTACTCCAGATTATTAGGTGCGCGTGCGTCACTTATGTACTTCTGTCTTTTCGTTACCGGGATTTTTCGGGAACTGAAAGTAATTCTCGTGACATACTGATCCATATCTCCCAGGTAGGTCTTCCGATGACGTCGCAGAGTAGGTAAACTTTGCCCATTAGACGAGCCTTAATACACCTTGTGTTGACTTCTGTATCTTAATGATAAGATATACTGAATATTTAGTGAGATATACAACAAGTCGCTTCAACTACTGTGGGCAAAAATGTTTAGATTTGGTGAGAGCATTGTGTAATTTAAAGCAAGTTACGATTACCGTAAGGCATTTAATAATAAGGTACGTGAGACATTGCTGATAGCAGCTTCCAGCCTATTACAAGTGTCAGTGATGTGTTCATAACGTAGGCACTTCATGCCCTCCACTCTATTTGCAGCTTATGAAGTTCTAAAAGAAATATATAATAGTGATGCTTTTACCGTAGAGTTTATGACTTATTCGTGGATTGTTGCTGTACTGTCATGGCTTGTGTAGAAACTAAGCTGTATTACGGATAAAGTAATTCGCCTTGAGCTAACGAAACGTTAGTTGAGGCGAA
>LQNS02278161.1:2920933-2931270 GCA_001587735.2 Parhyale hawaiensis
TTTGCATCAACACTGTGTAACTCCCTCGCTACCCACCTATTTTGCAGGGTAACGAGTTTGCGTAACACCGGGTAACCCTGACGTGTCTCATTGACGGTAAACAGCTCAATGCGACACGGATTTTGGAGACGGAGTTACCCTCGAGGTGACACTGCGTAACCCGAAGTTACCCAGCGCACTGAATGCGACAGGCCTCTGAGTCTAGGCCACACCTCCAAAAAGCCTTCTAGAGCTCTTTAGTTGTTTTACTACCGGACGCCTGCTCCCTCCCCTTATACTTACTCCGAGCATGGTAAGCTCAGCCAGGGCAACCCCCGAGGTAACCGCCAGCCGCCTGACTGGCGGCCGCGCCACCTGGCTGAAGGCTGCGCTGGTTCGACGGACCGCCGGTCAGCCGGGCGTGGCGCCGACCGGCTGATGTGCCGTGCGGCGGCTTGGCAGACAATCTGGAAAGTAGGAAAAGCTTTAGTAATAAAATCCTCCGTAATAAAATCCTCCTCATACATTTTGAAACGATTATAGCATCAATCGAACTGATAAAGGTTGTTATGTTGTACGTAAGAATCATACTTGTGAAAGTTTGTCAGATTGGTAAAGGGCAGAAGGAACTACTGGGCTAAGTCCTAACGGTGTCAAGTGACCTGGAGGTGAGAAAATTAGTGTAAATGTGGGGATATTTTGTTTTTGGCTCAATCTGTGTGTTTGCCATCGATAATGGAATAGGTACCTAGATTGCTTAATACCAATGCCCCAATGCCAGTTAGATTACTTGATACAATTTGATAGCCTAATTTCTGTGCCATGATATGCAATAATCAAACCAGAAATCTTCTCAAAACAAAACAGTTATGAGAATATAGACCACAATTTGACCCCAGCCCACCCTATAAACAGGTTTTCTGTATGGTAGCTCGACTAATTATAATTATTGAATTATAAATATATTGTAGTGCATGTCTGTAGCTTTTCTAAGAGTAGTACACAAATCCAAAGCACCTGCCATGGATATACATTTTTATGATGTCCTGCTATATACTTCAGGCAGAGAAATTTATTTTGTTCTTTTACAGGAGCTCATGAATGTCATATTATTGACTGTGTGTGTACACTTTAGAGGACTGTCGGCACCTACAGTATGTAATACAGGACACCCTTACAGTTGGCCTATACTATATGTCTATTAACAGGAGTACACAAACGCCATTCTGCGGAGCATCAACAACTCGGCCCTAAGCTGTCCTCCAGTCATGTGCCAGGTGTTCTCTGAGCTGCGGGAGCACGCCAACACTCACTTTCCTGGTACGATCTTTGGTACTTCTGTTGGGGCCCTTCTTTGTTTGACGAACCGAGCTCTTACGTGTGCCAGAGTGCCATTATTCACATCAACCAAGCGTTATTATGTTAATTCCTATCGACGTAAAGTGAGGAAGCATTGGTAAAGTGGGCCGTAATGTGTATCAGAAGGGTAGGTATTATTGGTACATCTTCTTAGATGATTATATATATCAGGTGCTATCGACGTAAAGTTGGGAAGCATTGGTAACTGAGCCCTTATGTGTAGTACTAGAAAGGTGTTGTTCACAGCTACCTACTAAGAATTTTTATGCTAAGTCCTATCGATATTATGAAGAACACTTGCCATAGTCACTTTTGCCCCCCTGCCAGTTTTGGCCTGTATGCAAATGACTATAAACATTACATCAATTCCAGCTGGTGTCTATGCCATTTTTTCTGTCTGATCGCTCATTCACTGAAAATAATCACCTCTATTCTTTTCGCCCCTATAATTATTTCATTGTTTCACAAAACTTACGTTCTTAATATTAATGACACGGGCATGTAGTATCAAACAGGGGGCACCCTCAAACGTTGCAAATTTCTGTCCTACAATTTATGCTTTAAATGATCAACAGGTTTTTTTATTTCATGTTCATCGTATCACCAGGTGCTGTGCGTTCGTCCGTTTATCATGAGTAGGAGCAGCATTTAAACTTGACTTTTCTTTGCCACAGCCCAGCGGGAGGTTCGTTACTCCGTCATTTCGGGCTTCATCTTCTTGAGGTTTTTTGCTCCAGCCATCCTGGGACCGAAGCTTTTTGACATCACCTCCCAGCAAATTGTGAGTACCTACTTCCTTATCAGGCACAGTTCGCGCCAACTTCTGTATTGTGGTCAGAGTCTTCTCTTTCTCTTCCTTAGCTTGTCTCAATCGAAAAATGGTGGACAAGCAGTCCCCTCCAGGGGGCATTGCATGGGCCATAGGCCATGGAGTTAGGTTAGTTTAGCTTCGCCCATCCTATGTTAGGGGGAACAGTGCCCCCAGGGGGACTCTGTAGGTTACCTAAACTGTTTGCTAGGCCTTTGAGAATTTTGTTTTTCATGCCCGCTTTGCTTTCTTCCGATTTCATGCTTCTTCTGTTATTACATTTCCTCTGTGTTTTCTTCTTCTTTCCTGACTTGCTGTTCCCATACGCGTGGATCCTGTGTGGGAACACCTTCGTGCATGGATTCCACTTGTCTATCGACATATTATATATCCCTTCCTTTTCCTCTCTTACAAATGTTTAGTACTTAGTTAGGGAGGCGTAAACTATCTTGTAGCAGCTGCTGCTACTGCTTAATGCTCAGTCAAATTTCCTTTATTCACTAGGTATTGATTGAATTTTTAATAAGTCTCGAAATTAATAGCTTTTGTTTCAATAATATCACGAGTGGTTTCTCTTGTTACTACTGTTTTACAGTAAGATGCGCTACATTTGCCACTCTACTATGATGATACAATCAAGTAAACTTTGTTACCTCTTATACACAACCTGAAAATCTCCAGCCACATAGAACGTGGTATGATTAAGGTTGAGAAGTAGATTCGGCAGTTGGTACCCTTTTATTTTGGGAGTCGGAGATGGGAATCCACTAGGCTAATGCCTGCAGCCGGACTATCTGTCTTCCTGCTCCACAACCCTGATCATAAGTTGCGTGTGTCGGTGCTGACGGTTCCGTTTGTATTGCAGGACGTGAGCACAGTCCGTACGCTCACCCTGATCTCTAAGACGGTGCAGGGCGTTGGCAACCTCGTGAGCTCCCGCAACCTCCACCACACCTTCAAGGAGGAGTACATGAGGGACGTTTTCGCTCTCTGTACCAACAACAAGCTTGTGGATGCTGCCCGCACCGTGAGTGCTGGAGTCGTCCTATAAGATAAAGTTTGACATACGGTGTCTAGCTAAACTTTAGAGTTATGCACTGCGTGATTACTGGACTGGCTTTAAATTGCCCTAAAATAGTCATAATACCCATTCCTAAATGAGTAAGATCTAAATAACGTCTTCAAATTTTCTTAATGAACGTGAACTATTCATTTGCCATAGAAAGTCGAGCCCAGGTCGAGAACTAATAGCTGAATGTAACATAGATCATCCCGTATATTTGATATTAAAAAGAAAACAATTGTACATCTTTTACATTACATGAATTAGAAGAAAATCCAACACTATTTCAAGGCTGCAATCCAAACCAGCGAGTGTAAATGTATCACATGTTCTGTATAGATGGGAATATAGAAAATATTGCGAAGTGTAGCTACTTAATGTAATGTAGATACCTTTTTCCAGAACCATGCCTCTGTCCTCTTCCTGATATCCATATCATGCAGGAGTGATTAATTTCCTCCGCCAAAGAGGTCGTGCTGGTCGGTCTGTTTGTTTGTCTCTCAGCAAGATAACTCAAAAAGTTATGAACGGATCTTTGCGAAATTTTCAGGGATTGTTAGGTGATATGTAACAGTAATAGATGATTAATTTTTGGTGGAAATCCGTCCATCCGTTTGCTTGTTTGTCTGTCTGCCTATGTTTTCTCAGTGTTATAACTCAAAAAGTTATGGATTTTCACGAAATTGCCATTAGTTGTTAAGTTTGTTGCAAAAAGTAAGTAGCCAAATTTTTGTGATGGTCTGGTTGTTCGTTCGTTTATTTGTTGCGGTGTTCAATTTTGTGCTTGTTAGCACAATAACTCAGAAGGTTCTGAATGGATCTATGAAATTTACAGGAGTTGTTAGTAATGTTGAAAGAAATACATAGTTAAATTTTTTAGCCGATCGATTGGTCCGTTTGTGTGTTTGACTTATGTTTGTCATAATGTTTGTTAGCAGCATAACTCAAAAAGTTGAGAACGGACCTGCCAGTAAATTGCAGAAACTGTTAATGCTATCAAAAGGCACTAATATTTAGATTTTGGTGTTGGATACAAAGAAAATCATGGTTTGAGAGCCAATTCGAAATTTTCGTTACCGTTGCCTTGCTTGGCAGAGGTATGCGCTTTCAGAATGCTCGCTCTCTAGTTCAAATATTGTATTGTGCTTGTGTCTGGGAAGTGGGCGATAATCGCTGGTTGTGGAGAAGTTGCAGTAGAGCCTTCATCGTCTACATAATATCCCTCGACTTGAAAATACAGTGCTTTTCTGGAGGTCGTTACAGTGCTGTTCTTGATTGCTATGCCATTTGTAGACCCTTATGGAGATGTCGGCTAGCAATAGCGTTAGACATTTGTTAAGCATGTTTATGCTTTTTATAGCCAACCCAACGACACCATTTTTACTTTCGCTCTTGGTCAATTGAAAAGTTTAACGATTTAATTTACAATTTCTCTTTACAATATCTTTTCTGTACAGTTTTTGGAGATCATCTCTTCAATGCCCAACGGAAACCTGAAGGCGTATGACACCCCCATCACTCTACGAGAAGGGTGAGCGCTCTTGTTGCTGTGTTCAGTTGTTCGATGGAGGAGCTACTCGCTCCTATTAAATACGTAACTACTGGTGCACTATAGCGCATTCTGTGCGTTCCATAAGCTGTGGGTATTATTCTTCAACAAGCACTATGGCATCTTAGTATACGTTTGCTTTGAAATTCAAATGAGCCTAACCCTATTTGAACGTGAAAAACTATGCTTCATATCAGCGCTGCAGACTTTAAGTTGGAATGTGTGGGCCACTTGTTGCAAGAGGCCGTGAGAATGGGCCTATCTTGAGAGCAATAGTAATTTGAGGTTTGTGGAGTCCAAGGAGCCGGAGTGGATAATTTCTAAACCCATGAGTCGGAGTCGGAATCGATCGATTCGGCTCTGTAACCCACTCTTGGTATACTATTGTCCGGGAGACGACCAGCGTGCGGTACCACCTAACCAAACCGTCGGTCGCATTGCGTAGATTAACCAGAAAGTATCGTGTGATGTACATACTGTTCAATGTAAGCCCAAAGATCTGAAATGGTTCAAGAACAGATAACAAACTACCGCTGCAGTTGATTTTCGAATTTGCAAATTGCTCCTTAAATCTCAAGCTCAGCGTTCCCATAGTGGCTGGAGAAGCTTCCAGGGTTTGAATTGGAAAAGTTGTCGATCCCTTCAGGGGGCGTATGATGTGCCATAGGGTTAGTTTAGGTTCGCCCATCCCAATGTTATGGGGAGCAGCGCTCCCAGGGGGACCCTGTACGTAGTTTTGTCAGTAGCTAGGCCTTCGTTCAGGATGCCTGTCTTTCGTGCCCACTTTGCTTCTTTCCGATTTCATACTCCTGGTATTACTTTCGCCGGTTCTTCCTTTTCTTTCCCAGCTTGCTGTTCCCATGCGCATTGATCTTGTGTAGGAACACCTTCGTGCATGGGTTCCATTTTCTATATGACTATCGACGTGCAGTATGTCCCTTCCTTTTCCTCTCTTACGAAAGCTTAGTACTTATTTAGGGAGACTTAAACTATCTTATGCTACTATTAGTTGTCAATCTTATATACAGTAGTAACTTGACTCTTCGTTTGCCCTCTAATTAATTCATTGTTTCTTATCATATAGTTAAACTGGGAAACAGGTAAGTGAAATTTTCTTTTTATCCATGCATATAGTTCTGATGATTTGCCCATTATTTCATTTCTAAGCAAATATTGCATGCAATACAAAGCTGAAACATCGCTTTTTTGTTCCTGTAATATATTAAGTTCATCTATTTTTGTATATATTGGGTGTTTTTTTTAGGTGAACAAATTTCAATCATAGGTAGAAAAACTCAAAATAAATCGATTTTCAGGAATGATGAAGTGCCCATAACTCCTTAGTTTTCGAGTTATAATGATTACAGAAATTTGAGGCTTTAAGCATTTTACTTCGTTCGCGCCAATGTTAGCGCTAAATTTGATTGTTTAGCACATTTTCCGACCACATTCCTGCCCACGCGTTTACACTGTATCGATGTTGATGATTTTTTTGGCGAATGACATATGGATTATTTGGCTTGCGCCCAATGATGATTATTGTGAATGTTAAAAACCCCTTCGCGAGTAAAATACGCTTCATCTCTAGAAAAGAATCAGCTTGGAGAAGTTAGGATCCCTTGTACTCTGTTGCATGAGCCACTCTGAAAATAGTACACAGGGTTCAAAATCTAGTGGCAGCAGCGCTTGCATTTTTTTAGCGACACGGATGTAAACTCTGACGACATAGTGTCCGCCATACAGTAGTGTGCATACGTTAAATGCTAAGTTTGAAACTGCAGATACTTTTTCCTATCCATGAAATATTTGCAATTTTTATTGTAAAAATAATGTAAACTGCGAATTTTTCTTCCTATGGTTGAAATTTGTCCGCCTAAAAACACCCGATATTTTTTCCTTCTTAATGTGTGCCACGTCGCGGTTTACCTAAGAACCTATGCATGTGTATACGGTCTGCTAGATATTTTATTATTGATGTAGATGAAATATAGTCAACAGATGAAAGGTTTTAATAGCACCTCGTTATTAGTTTTCTTGCACCTCTGCAAATATATCATTGTAGTAAATTTTAACGAGGAATGATCTTATAAATGGTAATATCTAACGATATGTGTGATGAACCTACCAAACGTCAGTTTCCGTCATCACATCGCGCCGATCGACGTACACTCTACCTTAGTGATGACTGCAAACATCTGTTTTCAGTCAGAAAGCTGTGAACTAATCCACTTGGTCTATGATTCCATGTTACTTTCGTGCAGATACCGATCCAAGAGATTTGCATTGCTTCATCATTTCCGTGCGGTTGTTCCAGCTCATTGGTTCCTTGGTGTGCTCCCCTGACTCACCAGCTTTTCTTTCTTCCTCGTTTGAACTTTCGAAAACGTAATAGGTAGAGCAGCCAAACCTTGCAATGCCCTAATGAAGAGTCAGTATTCGCAGGTATAATATGGTGTTTCCAGCACGAGGCGAGTGTGATACTCGCGTTGCTGGTTACCCATCCATCCTCTACTCCTACTTCTACTAGGAATACTAGTACTGTACTTGACGCGCGACCAAGTTGTTTTTTTGTGTGCGTTGACTGTTATGGTACTGACGGCATCTTTTGTTGCCGCCGTATCAAGGTTTCCATTAGTATAACCGTCGCGTTGTTTCTTTCTCCGGATATTTAGGCAGTAGTTGTAGCAGCCCCTCTAATATTGGTGCTAATATTTTATTTACTCTGAATTGTGCTGTAGGCGAGCTTAAGTAACTACAGTGAAGTGCTCCCTATGAGCTTCTAAAAATATTTGCAGGATCCAAGTTTTTGTACAAAAAGGGTTAAGCAGCTCAATTACATACAGTCGATGATAACGATAGCCAGAACAGGGTGCATTCTTAACCCTATTCATTCCGGGCTGTGCTGGTTTGCTACCGCTGGTTTGCTAAGCCTTTCCAGCAAGAGTGTCCAGTATGGTAGAGATAACGACATACATACATCCCTATATTACGCAACGGAACGTTGACTGTTGCCGTGTTACTGTATTCAGCATTATGACGAAGAGAGCTCAGGGCCGCAAGAAGTTTGGTCTCAAGAATTTCAAGACGCGCTTCTTCCGACTGAGCACCCGCAGCCTGACGTACGCCAAGAGCAAAGGCAGTCACCCGCTGTGTATCATCCCTGTGGAGGACATCCTGGCTGTGGAACCTGTGCAGGAGAGCTCATTTAAATGCAAAAATATGTTCCAGCTCGTCCAACCCAACCGTACTTTATATATTCAGGTAACCATTTGGGTAATCTGTGTGACGGCGATGTACGAACCATCTTTTGAGGTTACTGTATCCTGTTTGCTCCAACTGCACCCTGGCATACTGCTGTGGGAAATCTATCTTGATTACCTACTGTATTCTGAATTTTTGATAGCTCCTCCCCAACTACCCTCTCTATCGTAAGGTCACCTTATGTTGTGCAAGCGGAATTTACCTAGATGACTGTATTGTGGTAGTTCCTGCCCTACCGAACCTCCTAGGTTCAAGTGACAGTTAAGTAGACTTTTGTTGGAACATCTTAAGTTACTGCACTCTCATTTTTCTGATCCAGCTACGCGTCATAGAAGGCTTACAACAATACGTCTAACAAAATATAACTGGTACTTGCAGGCTGCCAATTGTGTCGAGGAGAAGGAGTGGCTAGACCTACTCACCAAAGTGTGCCAGTACAACAAGCATCGGCTGAAGCAGTACCACCCTGGCGCTTACCTCAATGCCCACTGGCAGTGGTAAGGACTGGGCTGTAGTGTTGCTAGTAGAATCCCAGTTTGTTGATTATTTTTAAGATCCCAGTTTGTTTGTAATAGGCTCGTTGGCAGTTAGGGCGGTAGTCTTGCCTCAGTACTCACTACCTGTAGGTGATGAAGCAGAGGCTCAGGTTGCTACGTAACTTACTACCTATTGCTGTACTCTCGGAATTAGCAATAGCTGCCTTCTCTCGTTCTTTGAAAGTTAATCCCAGTTTCTTAATTGAATCTCAGAATGGTATTACTCGGCTTTCGGTGTGAGATTTGATAAGGTCCCAGTTTGATTAAGAAATTTCTGTTAGCTATTTGTTATAATTAGCATCCCAGTTTGTTACGGGCTCACAAGTTGTTATAAATAGGATCTTAATTTGCCACTAGTAGGCTCCCATTTTGTTATGAGTAGGTTCCCAGTTTGATAATGATTTGTTCCCTGTTAGTTACGAAAATGCTCCCAGTTTTTCAATTCATTAATTGGCTTTAGTTTGTTATTATGCTGTATAGGTACTAAGCAAGGCTTGCATAAGGTTCAAGTGTGACGGTTTTGTGCATAAGTTGTGTTGTGTTCAGCTGCAAGGTGGCGAACGAGAACGCGGAAGGATGCAGTGCTGTCTCCAACTACCTCGATGTTGACCTAAACATCCAGATAGATGCGGAGCGGGAGATGGAGTGCATCTTAGGTCTGCTCCTCGACAACGTCAACAAGCTCAAGCGGCTTCACGGTACGTGCTTTGTTCTTTCCTACATTGGGTGTCCTGCTGGATAGGATTGCAGAGTTGGAGTCAGGCATCGTCAGGAGTCGGAATCGGACACTCACTTGTCCCAGGAATTGAGTAAGAGTTGCTGCTGGGAATACTGGGCCCATAGTTTGTTGAACTGGAGTCAGGGACCGAGGTATTTCAGGGTCCAAAGAATTAGACTTGGTCCACCTCAATCCACAACCATGCTTCCAGAACACCAATGTCATCTACACATTGCGCAAACGCTTTAGTTGATGTGTTAATTAGGGTTGCAGAGTCAAAGTCTGAAATTCTTGGAGTCAGAAACTTGGTGGACACCGCAGTTGGAGTCATTGAAAAAGGGTCATTTGTTAATGAAGAGCTGGAATTGGCAGGAGACTGATATTTTTGTACCCTAGGAGCCGGAGTTGGGACACTGGCTGACCCCATCAGTCGCAGTCACACTTGATCTCCAAAAAAGTAATTTCGAGACCTCCTTGCCCCTGTGGTTTATGTCCCACATTCTGGCTATTGGGCTGACTACTTTGTTTCTGAGATCCAAAGTAGTGCGCCTCATAGCATTTAATAATACTGTACGATAGACCACACCATACATGTATGGTGTGGTATATGACTGTACAAAGGCAAGACGCGCTAGTTGGGTGTATAGTTCCCCATCCCTAATGCACCATCCACTCTCTTGCAGTCCCCCCGACCTCTGGGGGGCATAGATTGGGCCAAAAGGTTAGTTTAGTTGGGGTTGCTCATCCTATCTTATGGGGAGCAGCGACTCAAGGGGAACCCCATAGGTTACCTTAGCTGGGTTTTCTTTTTTCTTTCTTGCCCTCTTTGCTTCTTTCCTACCTACTTATCCATTTGTGTTCTATTCCTCTTCTTCTTCCTTCCCGACTTGTCCCCATGCCTGTTGCTCCTGTGTCTGCAGCTATTGGTGACTGCCCATAGCTTGTTTAGAGCCTACTGGAAGTTCAACTTCCACTAGCCTCTTGCCCCCTGTGGGCGGGTGGCTCTCACCCACTTCAGCCTGTCTGGGGTCAACCAACCGGTGTCTAGGAGTCGGAGACCTTAA
>LQNS02278161.1:2938868-2982659 GCA_001587735.2 Parhyale hawaiensis
TGGGTGAGAGCCACCCGCCCACAGGGGGCAAGAGGCTAGTGGAAGTTGAACTTCCATCCGGCGTCTAAACAAAGCACTTTCGCCTCAACTAACGTTTCGTTAGCTCAAGGCGAATTCTCTGAGACCGACGGCGCTGTATAGGATTTGGCCACTACTGCGCTAAGTACCTGAATGTCACTACCAGTGCTACTAACTGAGGTGTCTATGTCTGCAGGTGTGTGCGGTGAGGAAGAGCCCGTCGTTGGTGAGAGCGCCCTGGAGGACCCCGCTGCCACGCGGCGCTGCATTGACAAGCTCATGGATACAATGAAGAACCTCAGCCAGCACCATGTTACCTACCGAAAGACTCTGCGCAGCACCAACAGGCCTGGCTCCAAGTAGGTTTTGTAACATAGTGCATTGGCTTGGTCGCCCGACTTGTGATATAGCTAGGTGCAGCTACGCTCGCATGTCGTTGCATAGGTTGTCATGGCTGTGTCTTCGAGATTTTTCTGTACAAACATCGTTTTTTCTTGAATATTCTGTATAGTTTCAAGTGCACTGTTAGTGTCAACTTTTTTTTGTTGTTGTAGTTGTTCTCTTCTTTCTTAATTTTCGGTTCCTTCTGAATGGATTTCTCGATTTAAACAATACCTTTCATGCATCATCTGCTTCCTCCCTCTGAATCACTTCAATATCTGTGACTGGCGAGACTTAAACTAGAAATGCTGTTTTCCAGACAAGCGCCGATTGGAGACGACAACTACCTGCTCCTGTCATCCAGCGTAGGACAGCACGAGCACATCATATGGGACACCGGGCAGACCTCGCTGTCTCCTGTAGCTCCTCCACTCCACCCCTCAGCCGTCCCCAGTAGCATGGTCAGAACTTCCGAGAAGCAGCTCAATGATGTGGATGGCGACCACACTCGTCGAAGTCCAAGTCTTAAACCTGTGAATAATTCCTCCTCCAACTTGACCATCTGCAATATCCGAGACAGTATTAAGAAGAACGCTAATAATAATATCAAACGTCTGCTCAACACCAAAGTCAACAATGTAGTGAAACTCACTTCCGAGGGTGAAGATTCTGACCATATACCCACTGAAGTACGTATCTCCAATCCTGAACTATCCTCCACGTCTGAGTCATACTCAACCTGCATCGGCCCGGCGTTAGCGACGTGCGTCACTCCGACACTCGCGTGCTGCGCCTCCCCTGCCCTCACCACAAGCTGCGTCACGGCTGCCCTCACCTGCACCGTGTCCCCTGACCTCAGGCTCTGCAACAGTGATCGCTCTGAGGTCCTATCGTCAACCTGTGATACCTACTCAGTGATGTCCGACGCGTCGAGTGAAGCGCGTGGCCGTGATGCTGGTTGTGGTGAGCACAGTACGGGGCCGTCGGTAGCGGAGTGTGTCGGTACCATCGCTGATGCCGTCAAGTCCAGTGCTCAGCTCTTCCACGAAGCTGAAAGACAAATCGGAACGATTGGCGATGACTTTTTGCCGTCGAATTTGTCTTCAGTTCGACCACAAACGAATTCTGTAGGTGAAACATTTCATCAGACCTTCAACAATTCTCAGTCGTACATGCACTGTTCAAATTCCACGCCTGGTTCGTTTGTTCCTCGGACCACACGCCGTGGATTCAACACTGGCCGAAGTAGCCCGGACTATGTCAACATATCAAGTTCAGGGGAGGTGTTGGTTGATGAATCGCCTGATGAGGAGATGGAATCTGACTATCCACAAAGCACAGCTGATAATACTCGAAGAGAGGTGGTACTAGAGAAAATGGAAGTGTGTACAGATCGCTCTGTCGTTCTCTCGGCTTCAACTGATGTCCGGTCCGCCAACCGACGCAGCGAAGCGCTCATGTTCGCTACTGGCGTTGACCAAAGCTGCAGGACTGTGTTCCAGCAGATGCCGTCTGACCAGAAGTTGTTACCTCAGTCCAGGGACAACTTGGCGCCCCCTGCAGCTCACATCAACTCCCATACGCTGTCTTCCCTTAGCAGCAGCAGCAGTGGCAGCCACAGTGACGGGTGCAGCAGCTCCGGACCTGCCAGCGTTGAGGCCGCTGGTGCTGGTCAAAGCTCCAGTGAAAGCGAGGGTCCTCCTTGGCCCAGCAACCCTGCTACCACTTCCATAAAAGATTCGTGGCAAGATGGCGCAACAACTCTACCTAACAACTCCTGCCAACATGTTGCAAACGTAACGCATAGAGAAGAAACTTTAGATAATAGATTGAATGGTATAGTGCAACGGTTCTCAATATGATCGTACTGCTACTTAGTATCTCACAAATATTACGCATTTTGTTACAGTATATTATGTGTTGTCTTCTTTGTTGTATTGATTTGATCGATGAATGAACGTGCATGTAGGTTTTGTTATGTACGGCACTTTTGTTCACGACTTTATTGTACTGTGACGTAATAATGAAGACATAGTTTTTCGTTGGGCTGCAGCAGCGCTTCCCAAAAACATTCATTTGATGTTGAATAGTTTGTGGCTTAAGTTCAACTAAGTTTCGGAGTACTAGCCGTGCGCTGACCGGGCTGTGTGACTTCGCTGCAAAGGCCCTTTGTCTCATTGCATTTTTGCGGAAGAAATAACAGCTTTGTAGCGCAGTTGACCGCGTGGTCAGAGTAAGGTTAATGCTGCTAAAGGAGAAAGATTTACGTATTATTTTGTATTGTAACAACTCTACAGTACCCTTTTCCAATAGCCTTGACAAAGTTTCCCCCATAAGAATACGAGAAGACAGAGAACCCTTGTAGCAAGGTATCACCGCCTGGTAGAGACCGACCGGGGCGACGATTTTGGAAAAACCGGGGCCGGGTGACCAAAAATCAAGTAGCCGGGATTGGGGCGGCAACCAAATAGCCGAGGCCGGGATTGGAGCCGATGTGACCAAAAATAAGTACAGTAGCTATATAATCCGGGCCGGGATGACCAATTATAATTATATTGTGGGTTTTCGCGCCGTATTAGATACGATGGCTACTATATAGGCTAACAGCGATCCAATTTTGTATGGTATATTTAGAAGTTGAGTCGAGCTCAGATGAGTTTTATTTTGAACAATCTTGGCCAGGTGCACCACGTCTGGCAGGAAATAAGGCGCGAGCAACTTCAGCTCCACACGGCACGGCTGAACGAAATCGCTCTGCTGTGCGGCGCATGGAAGGAAACGAAAAACGAAAAGAGAAGAAGACAAGGAAGCGAACACTCGTGCGGGAGGTCCCTTCCGTGGCCCTCTACGCGGGAGCAGATAGGAGTTCCATGGGATGGGTCGGTTGCCACCAGGCCCACCACCCACCTCGCGAAACAGAAGGGGAAATATAGAGAAACTACCTAACTTTACAAAACTAATCTTCTCAGTAACAACTGCAGCCAACTGCTACATCCCCTGCGGAGAAAACACTTGGAACCCTTGCGTGCGTATAGGCCCAAATATATTGTGGGCGGGAAAGGGCCCGCCAGAATATACCCCTGAGGGCGTCGGGGTGACCAAAACCAAATAACCGGGCCGGGGGTTTCTTGCACTGGCATTGGTTTAAGACAGTATATTGATATGATGTTGATCAATCGTAACTCATAATGAATCCGCTTACACAAACAAAAAATTGGCTTTCCCCAGAAAACTTGCTTTATTACTTGTTAAGTGTTTTCCCTCCCATCAAACAAGCCCCGGCCAGACCCCCGGTTTCAATAGTTTGAATAGCCGGGGCCGGAGAGGTAGAAAAAACACGGGGCCGGGGTAAGCAATTTTCGGCAAACCGGGGCCTGGGGGCTGAAAAAGGCCGGCGTTTGCCGGGGCCCCGGTCGGTCCCTACCGCCAGGTACAATTAGAGTTTAATGTGGTGCCTGTAGAGGCGTCCCGTGGTGGACCCCTTCCCGTACTAAAGCGAAATGTAGGCAATTGCAAAAAGTACGGTAAAATATTTCACCTGTAGACCCGATAATGCAGCAATACCTACAGTGTTTCCCTGTAGCAATACAGCAGTTGTCTGCCTATTGCTGCCAGTTTAACAGTACACGCTGCCGCTGTTCAGCTCCGATTTCATTTCAGATTTGTTAAGCGTGACCGATAAATGACAGAACTATTTCAGTTCATCGTTTGCAACCATCTCATGTTGCCATGCAGTACATAGCAAGACGAGGCTGTACAACTTCCATTCGTAGATTACACTATGGACGATGACCGCAGTAAACCATAATGGTTGAGAATTAACGGAGTCTTGTATCTTTACACGTAAGATGCTTTTATCATTTGTTTTATTCATCTAATCCGTTTTCTTAATATATTAAGCTAACTCGTGACACGATTCGGATTGAGTTACTGAGTACCGTTTGAAAACTTAGCCTTTAATTTCTTGCGCTTTCTTATTCTTTACACTGGTAACTTAATACGACATAGGACACCCTTGTCTCAATGAATCGCTACTTATGCACCAACTCTGCTCCTTTAGTACTTAGGTATTCCTACTAATAGTTCGAAATGCAGCTCCTCCTCTTCTTTCCCGGTTTGCCTTTCCTGTCTGTGGGCTTTTTAATATGCTTTCCTCGCTGCGTGTCCCTTCTTTCTCCTTCTCTTTACATTACAGCATACGCTAACTTTTCGGAGGAACATGTAAACTACTAGGTACTGTTACAGTAGTGTAGCTGGTCTTCTGCATTGACTTTTTTTTTTGACGTGATACATGTTCCTTCATTCGTCCATGCTTCGGGTCACAAAGTATTACGTGAGTAGAAAGACTTAGCCTTGAAATATAATTATAATAATAAGTCAACCGATGAATATGTCTAATCGTATCGGTCATGTTTTGATTGCTTGCTTTACGAATTTAGCTATTACATATTTGTTCTTACTAAGAACCTTTGGCAACGAGAGTATTAAATCGTGTAGTTATTACTTGCCGAACTGTTACTTAAGCTGTTGTTTACAACATTGAATGCGTTCCGAAGCCATCGGCTGAAACAGGGAATTTCCTATGCCCTAATTACCAGAATCGAGATGTAGATTTGGAATACTAATACCTATTAGCCGCCCAATATCTTATTGCGCTGTTTATCAGTCCCAATGTTCTCATGATTGCTACAAGCTATCTATCTTTGAAAACTAATATTTTTTTGGTTAGCTAAATAAAAATGCACTGGAAAATTTTTCCAAAATTAAATTTTTTTTTTTTTTTGCTATACTCGGCTTTATTTCCTCTTTCCTATCTTTCCCACCAAATTGCGTTTATGACCTGGAAGCGCTTATTGATATAACTAGGACTGTTCTAAAATAAACTGCGTCTCACTGCTTGGGTCACGTCGTGTGAAGCGTGTGCAGTTGTAAACCTAGCCAAAATGTACAGTAAAAGTTCTTAACTGACGCGATTACGTTAACGTATATATAGCTTGAGTTTGGCAGTGCTCTCCCCCCCTCCCTCCTTTCCTCTATAGGCTTGTCTCGAGTGATCCCTCCTGAGAGAGGATACGTAGGCCCTCAAGGCTAAACATGTTAGGTTCGTCCACCCTATGTTGTGGAGGGTTGCACCCTCCCACCAGGGGGCCCAAGAAGTTACCTTTGTTTTCGTTTGTCCAATCATCGTAGTTTATTGTTCACTGCGCTCCCGTCCCTATGCCTAGTAGGTCCTCCGACTAACGATCTATTTTTTTCCGACTTGTATCCATGTGCATGGATCCAATGTGGAAACGTCCTCTTCCTTGGGTTCCAAGTGACTCTCGACGTACTAGGAACTTGTCCCTTTCTTAAACCACAGCGTTGTATGTGCGGAACGTAAACTAATTTATAATAAATTTAATCGAATTTAAAGTTAATCGAATTTGCACTGAGACGGAATCCATATCTGTTGCTTTTTACGTCACTCTTTGATCGTATCGCCATTAAAGTTCTTCTGAACTCCCCATTGAGTTCTGCTTGCTGTTCCTGCTGCTACATTCCTCTATTCTTCTTACCTATGCAACCGTCGCTCTTTCTGCCTCTGCAATTCTCTTTTCTTTAATTACCAGTGCATTTCGCTGTGGACTTTGTCGTTGCGCAACATCCCATCAATGTGCGTCAGTTGTGTGGGTTTGTTCTTATCACCCGAGAAAATTTAAGAGTAGCCTACTCATTTTCCGTACGTGTTATAAATATAATTTTAAATCGACAGAAAACGAAATAAATTAACGTTATGTTAAATCTTTTGTATTCCTCTCTCTTTCATGATTATTGTTTGCGCTCATAGTTAACATTAAGAATAAATCCATTTACTCGTCTCTCTTACATTTCATTAGCTCTTAGATATCTCTACTGCAAGGACATCCCCTAGCTCCTCTACCTGGCCTTTTTCTTGCGCCCGAAACTAACGCTACCGTTAGCTTCGGTAGCCCTATAGGCCCTAAAGGTCGTCTGGTCCAGCAGATGCGCTTCCCTAAAGTAGGCTACGGTAAACACCGAGCAACTTACAGATCCGAACCCTCCTCTCCCCCCCCCCCCCGCGCTGTCTCGTGTTGTGTCTTGTATGGTGTGTTGCGCATTCTGGCAGTGTAGACAGCTTTCTACTACGGTCTNAGGAACGGTTGTTGCATCTGGCCGCAGGAACGGTTGTTTCATCAGACTGCAGGAACGGTTGTTGCATCTGGCCGCAGGAACGGTTGTTGCATCTGGCTGCAGGAACGGTTGTTGCATCTGGCCGCAGGAACGGTTGTTGCATCTGGCCGCAGGAACGGTTGTTGCATCTGGCCGTAAGAACGGTTGTTGCATCTGGCCGCGGGAACGGTTGTTGCATCTGGCCACAGTTCCGACTGATAAGTTTAGTTCGTGATGCTAGGTAACTGGGTTTTTCTTCCTCCCTCTTAGCTTCGGCTCCCCCTCCCCCCCCCCCCCCCCCCCCCCCCCGCGCTGTCTCGTGTTGTGTCTTGTATGGTGTGTTGCGCATTCTGGCAGTGTAGACAGCTTTCTACTACGGTCTCGTCCAACAGTTTCTTAGTTGACTACCCTGAGTACCTGGTGTAACCGGTTGCCATAACGTGAGCTACTTCGCCTAGTAGAGTAGTTGAGCGTATTGCGTAGTGGTAGCAGCAACAGCAGTTTTCTGTTCAGTAACAAGTTTTTTAAGTAAAAAACATAATGTTTTAGATAATTACTGGGTTTTTTTTCTTTTCAGAGTTGACAGCTTTTCATGACCAATTTGCATTTTTCCGTATGAGTTTTTTAACTTGCAATCTTTTTCTCGTTCATCCTTTCTTTCCTATCGTAATGATGACCGATCCTGCATGGATTCCACCTTTTTTGTGACATATGTAGTCACGTGTCTCTTCTTCCTCCCTCTCGTTTCTGATCTCTATTGTCCAGCATATGGAGGCTTATATTTAAATTACGCTGTCGTACGAGTAAATGCAGACTTGAGTGCAAGCCACTCTAATTGAAAATACTGCTTGCATTCGTTGTAGATATTGTTTCTGTTCGAGAAAATCATTGCAGTATAGGCTTCCTTGCAGTCTAACTGAATATTATCTCAAAACTGTAACTTATTGCCTCCCTATGTTAATATGCTCAGATAGCAGTGAGACTCAAATTAATATTCAACTTCATCAGCCTGTAGTTTTACCTTCGAGTTTTACCCTCGATGAAAAAATGCTGATGCGATTACTAAACTAGAACGGCTCATGGCCCGAGACCATCACCCGCGGTGGGAGCAAATTTCACCTCCATCATTTTTGAACGTCAGCTACTCCTACTTTTTTGGCATGAGTCACATCGAGGGCAACCCACCAGACTCCCTGCGAAAAATATGAACGTCGCTCAACTCCTTCGACCACTTATTGGGTGGACAGACAAATATATATATATATATATATATATATACTTAAATCTTCAACGAAAATGTTATCACCTCTCTCACTTCGTTCGCGGGTGATAACTATGCTTGACGGCTACCTCTACCGCATGAATCCTCAGACCGATTAATGTAGATGCATCATTAACGTATACTCGAACGTCGGAACCTAGTGTATAACCAAATCTTCGTAGGGGTACCTATATTATGGATACATTTGTTTACAAGATGCAAGTTTAATACACGTCATCTGTGGCCGATTAACATTGAATTTAAGACACCAAAATACCTCATACTGAATATAGTTATGGTAATCCTCGTCTTCGAGTTGTTACCTACGAGTATATTGATAAATTCATGCTGATGAACCCGTTCTTTAGACCACTAGAAAAATGGTAGTATTCCTTGTGAGTCGATGTTAATAGTAGTACAGTATTTCAAAAAGGTCCCAGTGTTGACAAAGTAATATATTGAAGTTTATTTACATCATCCTCCCTCAAGACTCGGCCTGGGCAGTCAAATATCGAGTAGGCTGTAGCCGATAGTTTGTGTCCTACTGATATCATGCAATTAAAACCTACTCACATGACCCCTTTTTCCCTTAGCTGTCGAGCTGTGCTCGTTTTCTTATGGCACAAATTCTCTACAAATGAAAGCGACGTCTTGTATAATAATGTTGCATTGTATTTATTCCATTTATTTTGTTACTGTCGCTGAGTATAAGATTAACTGTAATACAGATATTTTTACGTGTCTAGCTTTAGACTTAATAGTGTATTGTTATTGTGTATAATGTGTAGCAGGCGGCGTGGGATTGTTCTAATGGTGTTGCAAATGCATTTAAGTAATTGTCTGAAAGTTGGTAATGTGAAGCGATATGGAATGAGTGGCTTGTATGTGGCAATTATTCTCTGATTTTTGATGTCAATGGAACATGACTGAACTGCTTCTATGAAGCTATGAGTGGGGTTCCTGTGCCGCAGTTTTTGTTAATTTTATGTGTTAAGTTATAGCTGCTGGCTCTATTGCTTCGATGAAGCTTGGGGCTCAGTTCTTATCTAGCAATGTTACTCTTATATCTAGCGCTTCTGGTAATTCCTGAAGTAGTTCGCCGAGCGTATGGTTGTATGTGGCAATTCTCTTCTCTCAAATTACGCGCGGTTTAGTACCAGAGGCTGACTTGCTTCAAGCTGCAGGTAATTCTTGCATTTCGTGCTGATTGTTCAAGACAAATCTTCGAATAAGTGTGTTGGAACCTAAATCTTCCTTTTACTTCTATGCAACAAATAATACTAGTAATGATAATGCTTCTTGTGTTCTTGGTCTTGATATGGACAGTAGTTTTTTCAACTGTTCATTTCCATTTTTGGGGGAACTTCAAATACAGGGCTTAGTTATGGCCTGAACGGAATTCAGATGTATCTTTTTATTGCATGCAACGGTGCAAAATTCAGAAATACAGTATATTTACGGGGTATCATCCTAAAATTCAGATAGCCTACTTCTCTATCCGTTTAGCGACAGAAGTAAACAAACCAGGTCAAGTTATTAACTTTCCACTGACATCCTGAACTTCAAGTAAATTGTGAGGTGATGGTGATAAAAAATTGAAATGAAACTTTCGCTGTGGCAGCCCATGATTGAAATTTACCGTGCCTTGTTTGTAATACAAACTGCAGGTGAAGGGAGAATCATCGGCGGTAGAGCTTGCTATTTCGTGCTAATGATGAAAGGGCAATGTTAGTGTTTATTATGATTGTGCACCGGGTGCATTTGTTTTTTGCATTAGCTTTGCCAAGTGCTTATTGTGTTTTTTTTTTTTGTAAAAAAAATTCTGTTTCTACATAGATACTGCGAGGGACAAATTCTACCTTCACTTTTACTCAGTTGCTGACTAAATTCGATTATATAGCAGGCAGTAGACGGACCTACGGGCCCATTCCCTGGCAGGCGCTGAGGCCCAAGTTGCGACCCTCTCTGAGCAGGTGCTGTCGTGTTCATACTTCGCTTGGTATTGAATATGTGACTGGGTCAGACTTTCGTACTCTAGCACGAAAAGTACGTGCACGTCGACATGGAACTATCTTCTTTAGTTCCCCCGCTAGATGTCACTTGATGTTTTCTTTATACCTGCTATAGCTGTGCAGCTGTTTCGTTGTTATCTCATGTATTTTTAAATGTTCCACTTCTTGATATTTTCACTAAGTGGACACACGCATACGATAGGAACACTCTTATGGACACAAGACTTCATGTTTAGGCATTAAAATAATATGGCAAAAACTTACGTGCCTCGGATACTGTCATTACAGCATTGCGCACCATGAACCTAACTAGGATTATCTCAGAACCATAACCATACGCGCACCATAATAGTTAATTTTATATCTCGTGGTAGCTGCACGCTCAAGATGGGCCTTTCGTTAAGGAAAAAGACTTCAGTTCCTTAGTGTCTCTCTCAGCTTCAGCTTAGTACAGTAGAACTCCTCAACGGCGTAGCTGAGCGAAGGCGTTCAGCCGTGCCCGGGGTTGGAAGTGCTCTACTTGTGCCTTTTTCCTGTCAGTATCGCAGTGACCACTCTGAGACCTCCCTGCAGAAAAGCTGAGACAAAAATCATTGATAATTTAGAATGCTTCCTAGTGGCGTACGAGCCTGTGTTGAACCACGGAATAGTTCGGTGCGATATAGACATTGTGTCCCTGGTGCGCTAGTACAGTTTGTACTACTACTACTACTAGAACTTCTCAATCGGAAGTTCTTCGGAACATTGAAAGTTCGGGAACGTTGACCGTGTCGATAGACGCCAAATTGAGGGGCCAGCAGACTGGTGCAGCACAACTTACTTGGTAACGTACACTGCAGTTCATCTTCACGATTTGCTATGACGTTTGCTAAATAAAACATTGCATGAGCGTTATGGCAGCAGCTTTACTGTGGAATTATCTCGTAACGGGAGCTATATGTCTCCACGTTTTAAAGGTCCACTGTACTGCGAACTAAAAATACGTTGCTTCAACCGCACCGCTTAACCAGGTAAATGAGACGTACATCGCGCCCTGGCGGCGCACGAGCCTGTGGATAACCACGGGAATAGTTCGGCGCGATCTAGGTAGTGTGCCACTGAAGCGATAGTAAAAACTGCTACTACTATTTTTTGAACTGCCGGTCGACGTGTTAACCATATACTGTAATAATAATGTTGACCATATTAATACCAGGCTATGCTACTTCGGCGCAAAGGCATTCTTACCGTAGGAATACAAAAGAAACTCCTTGTAGCAAAATGACACAGGCTGGTAGGAATAGAGATAGGTTTGAGCTCCGGCTTTTAAAATTGGTCTTTGTGCTAACAACTGTTGGATTCGTTCACGAGGGCCCTGGCGTCCTTTGATGCCGTTGAGCCACTGTACTTCCCTGGCCTGTGGGGACTGGACCTAAGTGCGGCGGCGGCAGAGATTCTAACGTAAACTCCAAATACACAATTCAGTATCGAAAACTTCCTAACAAGAACTTAATATTCTGAACAACCTCAAATTCAAACCTGAATATGCCCTCGTACAACCTATTGTATGACCCTAAAATCCTCAGATCTTCAATATGGAGACCTGTGACGAATTTTACATTCTTCAATGGACGTTCAGTGCAATGCGACTTTATATTGCTGCGCTAGTGATTCTTCTTCTATTACTGCTACTCAATTTCCTGTACTAGCTTGCGTGGGACTGCAATTCCTACCATTCTACCACCGCATATCGGGTAACACCCATTTTCAGGTTACCTTAGCCCAGTGGTCGGCAACCTTTTCAAAGTGGGGGCCGGGTGAGACTTTCAGGAGCAGGCCGCGGGCCAGCAGGACAAGTATAATCCCACAAAGTGAATACTTTTCGTAAATATAGCCGACACGCACACAAATTGGGTGGAGGCCGGGGCTGCTGACCCCTGCCTTCACCTAACCGGGTTCCGATTCACCACGCCCCTGTTGTGGCGCTTCTGTTCAGTTCCGTCGCCTAAGAGACCCTGCAGCTGCCTGAAATCTAGCAGACCCGCGCATCCCCCCCTCCTCCAACTGAGCGTGCAGCCTTCCCTCTCACTTGATATTGTCTCAGATTACTGCTATTGACATCCTGTGTGTCCCATATTTCTTTCGCTCTTGGATCGCTTGCGTACCAGTTTGTGACAGAGACGTAGGCTTGAACTAGATATTCGATTATTGCTTTGCCCGCGAGGAGCTGGCTTCGTGTATTAGCTGCAATAGGGACGAATGGAAATCATTTTCACGTGCTGAAATAACACGCGAGTATCATTCTCAGCTGTTCAAACAATTGTAGCTACTTCTGTAGCTGTAATTTCTGTGCTGAAACGTTGTCTCAATATTTGATAAACATTGAATCCATTTTTGGAGACATGGTTTCAAGGAACATCTTTGTCGCAATTTCGACAGATATTTTCTAGCTTTAGAGGCCAGTTCTCCAGAGACTACGTACTCATATTTGGTCGCAGGTTTTTTTTTTAGATGAGCTTTTTCCTGCGTTTCTCTTTTGACCACAATAGGTATGATTTGGCTGTGCTTTTTTTTGGGAGTCTCAAGTTTATTTACGGATATTCCGCTGCTCTTGGCCGTTGGAACTGTCCTTGTAATATTGGAGTTTGTTTTCTTTCTGATATTTTTGTGTTCGTTTGGAGAATGTGTTGCTTCGTTGCTGTAGTTTCGTTTTCGTGGTTTTGGAGATTGGTCGTTCCTTGTACCTAGAGCAGAGTTATCCCTTGAATTTTGGGGTTTGTCCCCTATATTTGGAGTATTACTTTTGCTGTTCCGGAAATTATTCATCCCTTGTATTTGGAAAACATTCTCGTGGTCTTGAAAGTTGTTTTTTCCATGTATTTGGTATATCGTTCTCAGGGTTTAGATATCATGGTTTCCTTGTATTTCATTTTATCGTCTGAAATTTTCTTTGGATTGGAAGACGGTTCTCACTGTTACACACTAGCGCTCCTTGCATTCTAGCTACCATATGCTCGTTTAAACCCTCAATGCCTTTGGTAATAAATGCGTAGTGACACTGGGAAAACATAAATTTCCGCGTCTCACGTGACCAAAACTAAGCACTTGATTCTTAGTCGCGCGTGGCTTTGTTTGATCACGTGACAATACACTGACCTGTTGTCATGCCACCCGAGTGCCTTCTCCGCGGGGGATGTAGCATCTGGCCGCAGTTCCTGCTGACGAGGTTAGTTTTGTAAAGTTAGGTAGGTTCTCTACTTTCCTCTTTCTGTTCCGTGAGGTGTCCTGTCGATCGAGATAGCCGACCTGGTACGCGGGACATCTCTAGTCTCTCTCGTGTGGAAGGACACAAAAGGGGCCGACCACTTGAGTGTCTCCTACTATACTTTGCGCCTTGTTTCCCTGCCTGCCCGTAGTAGCGTACGTGGCCACCACGCCTACCCAATATGCGGTATTTGAATACTGCACAAGTAGTTTCTTTGTTGAAACGCCTGAGTTGCGGCTACGGAGGCTAAACAAAATATATAATAATAATAATGTTGTCATACCGATGCCAGAAGCGCATTTAGGATTGATGAGGATCTCGGCTTAGCCCGGATGCGTGATATGTGTTTGGTATGTGCAAAAAAAATTGTTTTTAGTGTTGCGGCATTTCAGTATTCGAATTATGACTACCCTGAAGTACATAACAACATTGGATTACACTTATCACTTAGTATACGTTGATGAAGCAAAATAACGCGCTCAGTTGACGATATCAATTAATTTTCCACTCAAATGTACGATTCAGATTCAGGGCCTTCAAAAACCATTCAGCATTGAACCCACATATCCCCCCATAACTCCGCCCCTTCAACACGCACTAATCAACGATATTCAGTGTAATTTAGATATAAGTGATACGGTAGTAAGGTTACAGTATGACTGGTAAGATATACTCGTGCATTACTGGCGTTGTCTCTGCCTACCATCACCAAGTTTTAATTTCCTGAACCTGCTGGTTATTTCTTAAGCTGCGAGTTTGACAGCAAGTTTATTAGCCACTGCAAAAGTTTTACCAGTTTTATTAACTTTTCTCTATTAAAATTCAAATGAAGCTGGGGTTGAAAAATGTAAATGTTTACTTTTTGATATTAAGTTGTGAATTAGTTTATTATTTTTTTTTTACTCTGATGTTAAAATGCAAACAAATCGTGTTTTGAAATGTAAATAAATCTCGTGTTTCTTTTTGATGCAAAAATGTGAATGAAAATTTTTTTTTCTTTTTTTGACGTTATAAAGTGACCAAGCAGCTATTGTTTACTTTTTTGACACAAAAGTATCTGTGGGTCAGTTTGACTTATAAGAAATATTTCCAATGAGCAAATAAAATACATATATTTTGCAAGGGATCACCGAGTGTCAGTGGTACAAAGCTGCATCGTGTGTTAAAGGAATACTCGATTCATCTAATTTGGATGAGTTAATCCAATCTGATGAGCCTGATTTGTTCTGAACTTCTACCTTGAACATTTAATTCACCACTTTGGGTCGAATTTCAAGTAGCAATCGCAAACCAGTTACAGTTGAGGCCGCCGAAAGCTCTATTAGACTTTGTAAGGTTGCGTTTTTGGAGAGATTGGTATGCAGTTAGGGCCAAAACCTTATCCCAAGTGATGATTTGAGCGCTCAAGATGGAAGTTCTCAGCGAGCTAATGCTAAATGGATTAGTTTATCTCGCAGTTGGAGGATCAAATAGTCAGGTTTTAAGGCGAATTCACACGATCATCAAATGAATGAGTTTCTTCAGGCAATTTTCTGAATGTCTTGAGTCCTCATAGAGATAACTTCGTGTCTACCAAAAAAGGTGTAAAAATGTTAGCCATCAGGTCAGTTTGCTCGCCAAGTTTCACTAGTTCAGTTTCGGAGACATCCTTTGCTATTTAGAAGGACTTTCAACTATGAGAACTTTCCGCCCCTATGCCGTGTGAATGGACGCATCAATGTTTTCCGACCGTGAACTGAAAAACTCGTTCACTTGGCTCTCGTGTGAACCCGTCTAATTCTTGCGCTGTTCAAGTCACGGCTGAACTAAAGTCAGGTTAATCAGCCGCGAAACGTAAACAATGATCCGTGTGACGATAGATAGCTCAGCCAATCAGCGGATACAGTTTTATTCTGCTGCTCCTCGCCCTCAGAGAGGAGTCTGCCGATTGGCTGAGATGACCTCTACCGTCATATGCATCATTGTTTACGTTACGCAGCTGAATATCCGTACCTTACTTTAAAGTGGCTCTTGCATGCTTTCTACGCGGTAGGCCACCGTCCCCGGGTGTACATTATGTCCTAGTGTAATTTTCCGTTTCGTCTTTCTGTTGTTGTACATAAAAGTTTCAAATTTTTCCGTTTTCATTGACGTTCGTATCAAATGCCTCATGTACTTCAAAAATTGCGTGCCAAAATATACTTAAAAAGTTTTTTATTTTTGTTCATCAATTATACGTGTACAAATCTGGATGACTTTTATACCTCTCGCGTTGTAGGAGGAAATTTTCACCTTGTTTATATTCAGTGTAGTTATTAACTTAACAACAGACTGCATGGTCATTGAGCTGCACAGCCTTGCTACGAGGTCTTTTACTACTGTAGTTAGGAAGTGGGACCTATACTTCACTGGGCGCTGAACGACGCTGCCGTAGGAGCAGGCATTCAGGGGTAAGTTCTGACGGGCCCTTTTCTTGTCGGAAACTGTCATATGCAAAGTATACTATACATTCAACTAGAGCCCTCTGAGAGAGCATATCTCCGCCAAGCAAGGTAGAGTTTACGAAAAGTTTAAAATGGTTCTGAAACTACGATGTTTTTGTATTAGCACCAAAATCTAGTCATTCGTTCCTTTTGACGGTAATAAGAGCTTCTGTAACTTTCTTAAAGTTCCGTTCATAACTTTTTGAGTTTTGTAGCTAACCTGTATTCTGACAAACAGACTAACCGATCATCATCCAAATTTAATCATTTATATCAGTTAAAATTTCTAACAATTCCTGTAAGTTTCAGGAAGATCCGTTCTTAATTTGAGTTATTTTGCTGACAACCAGAAAATCAAATGTAGACACGAAAACAAACTAGCCTACAAATCATCACAGAAATTTCGTCATTTACTCCTCGTGATATATCTATCAAAGCTTGTAAATATAATCCTCCGTTCATAACTTTTGAGTAAATAGTACTAAGAAAAAGAATGAACAGTCGAATGGATCTTCACCAAAAGTTCATTATCTGTTATTACTAACATGCCTAACATTTCCTGTAAATTTTGTGAAACACCTTCGTACATGGGTTCCCCATATGTCTATCGTCATACTGTATGTCCCTTGCTTCTTCCTCTGTTAGATCGCCGTTGTTGTTGAAACTGAGGCTTAAACTACTCAATATAATAATGTAAAGCTTTGTCCGTAACTCTTTTAATTATCTTGGTGACAGACAAGGAGAATAACAAACAGCAAACATGCAGATAAACAAGACAAAAACATAACCTCCATTGCAGATGTAATAACACTGGGTAGATGTACCAATGAGTAAATAAAAATTAGTGAAACAAAGTAGTAAAACAATATAACGTAGGACATTGAAGAAGCGCAAATGAGCGATAATAGATTAAATTAATTATGAGGCAGAGTAGTAAAAAATGTATGATGTAGAAAAAACAGCAGTATAGACTATGAAAAATTTAACACGAGTCAGACTGGGAAAATGTATGATGTACAAGAAGCACCAATATTAGCTATAAAAAATTAAACATGAGGCGCAGCCGTAAAAATAATCCATGCTACAGAAGAGACACAAGTATAAGCGACAAAAAATTAATGGTGAGGCAGAATAGTTAAAATGTGTGATATAGAAAAAGTAGCAATAAGTAATAAAATTAATAAAACAAGAACGCCTCGGTGGCATAAGACCATCACCCGCGGTAGGGGGCAAATTCAACGAAGTCATTTTTGATGAACGAGGCTAGGGCACAGGCCCATTCCTTCCCAGAGATTAGCTCTTCAATAATAAAATAGGAAAACAAGGCTGGCGTTGGGCTCACCTGCGCTCTTAATAATAACGTGGGAAAAATGGGAGGCCTCGTGGCGCGAGACAATCTGCCGTGGTGGAGGAAAATTCAACTCCATTTGTATGGCCAGTTAGGTCTAGTTTTTTGGCATGGGTTACATCTAGGTCAACCCAGTAAACTACTTACAAAAAATTATGAAGATTGCTCAAACACTTTTTGGGTGGACAGACAAATATATATCTATAAATAATTAAATCTTCAACGAAAACGTTGTCACCTTTCTCACTTTGTTTGCTGGTTTATAGACATAGGTACATGACGTAGAAGAAGCACCAATGAGCATTTAAAAATTAACACAAAACACAATGAAACAGAATAGTAAGATCAGCAAAATTTATCGTAGTAAAAGCGGGTATATTTGAACAAAGATCGTGCACAGCAATATTGTGCAATTGGGCCAATTAATATGGACAGATAAAGGCAGAAACTAAAGTTGACTTGAACATACACCCCAAATAGGAATGTCACAAGCACTGGTATGTGCTACAGACGAGTGTACTGCTGCAGTCGACTACGTATTGTTCGGGCTATGGCGTCGTTTTTACATGATACTTGTTGGTGAACCCCTCCTTTCAGAACCTGAAATCAATGCCTCCAAGAGACTAGGAGTGAAAGAATCGCCGATACTATGCATTCCCAAGCGTCAAGAAGTCTTCTTTCCTCATTGAGAGCTCGAACTTTTGCTGTCTCGATAAGAAGCGAGTCAGCAACCGTGGAACTGAGCTAGCGCAGAGCAACAAATCAACCGAGGTCGGCATCGGCGATTATGGTACAATGGCAAAATCGATGATACGATGGTCATCGCCATCGCTCATACGATGGAGAATGCAATACCAGCGCCTTCGGAACCAAACATCGTCAGTTTTCATCGGCGATGACCTACGATGAAATAGGGCGTCACAATAGGCAAAAGACCATCGTATTAACACATTTTAAATGTACAAATATTTCAAACTACAAACATCGAATAAAAGCATCTCTTATAACCTCGGCCTGTGTGTAATTTTCACATGCAGTGACCTTTCAAAACCTTAGTTAACATTAACTGATATTGTTAGATCTGGGCCATGTATTAAAATAAACTTTGTAACCCACTCTTTGTTTTAATGTTACTAAAAAATAAATTTTTAAAACTCGCAAGGGTGTTTTTCTGTAGGTTTAGCCTTATTTCATCGACATCGGAAATACAACCGATAACGATGATTATCTTATGCCATCGCCGATGGGATGTTCATTCAATGTTCAGCTATTTCATTGGACCAGTGCTTCCTCATAATACCATCGCTCGCATAGTCGAGGGCTCGAGGCTTCTCCATGACTGGGGTACAGATCATAGTCGTCACACTCATATAAGACAGATAATTGAGATAAGTACTCTTTCAGAATTTTCAAAATTTGTTCAATTTTCAACATTTTTAAGGTACTTCATCAGTATTCCACCCAAAATCTGAGCTGATTTTGCTGCTAAGCAATGTAACTAGGCATTTCCAAAAATTTTAGATGAGGTCTCAGATTTTTGTTTATGCACGAGGGGTAATGATGCAAGTAGTCTTGGAAGAGTGGGGTGCTCAAGAAGGTGTGGTGTACGAGAGAACGGGCCTCTGTGCTTAGATGTGATGGAGCGGCAAGTGTGAGGATTATTGAATGTGTCAAGGAGTACCTGGCAAGAGTGTGAGGTAAGCGAGAGGTGGCTATAAAGGATAGATGAGTTTAACCATTTCTCTGCAGTGTAGCACTGTTTAAGGAGTTTCCTAACTTATCAGGGCTCCACAGTGTGGCACTGTTTGAAAAGTTTTTGATTCACTGGGGCTCCGCAATGAGAGCTAGCATAGCATGGTTTAGGTATTTGTAGTTAACTTTGGTGTGTAGGGATTTATAGGTATCTACAACTGGTGTGGATTCCTCCCTGGTCTGGCTGTCCTACACTGGTGGTGTCTGGGCCTGGGGAGATGCAGAGGTGAGTTTGTAGTGCCTTGTATAGTCAAATGACCCAAGCAGCTTTTGCAGCCTCCGGTTTGTTTGCTAGTGTGACCGCCTGACCGGCTACCATATAGTGGCAAAACATGCATTACTTACAGCTACGCAGGTATATCGATCCAAAGATATGATGTTGCGGGTCTGCCCATGGCCTGATGCACATCACTCTGCTTGCTGATGGAATTGGATGCAATCATGCCTCCATTCATCCTTCTTTATTCCTCCTTAGTGCCCTATATAAGGCTGGCCTGCTTCCTCCAGCCTCACTTTATGATGACTCGCGATAGGGTGACCATCTCAGCAGTTCTCCGCTTCCTCCTCAGGATTTAGAAAATTTAACTCTTCAAGTTGCCAGTTCTCAGTGCCTATTGCCTTATTCATTTGGGTCCCACCTTTGGGAGATTGGGACTCTAACTCAAATTCAGCTAGTGCCTTTGGGACTAAGAAAAACTTTCTCATCCATCCTTATGGACTTGAGAACATTTTTCTCTAACCAACCTTTTGGACTTAGGGTAATGTCTCAATTACCGAACGCAATAAGATTCCTACCTATATTCGGTAATAGATGGGCATTCGGCAATTGAGACATTACCCTAGTCTCAGAATGGAGAAGCCCGGTTGACACTTAGGCTACCCACAGAATGGAAGGTCTTGTTGACAGCCTCAGAATAGATGATCCAGTCAGCACTTGGGTAGTTAGCCTCAATCCTGGATTGGACTTACAGGGTTGTCCCGGCGAAAATGGTCAAAATGATCAATTTTCTGTTTTTTGCTGAAAAAGTGTCTTCAGGTATGGGGGCATTACGTCTCAAATTTTTAGGGGGCTAGCGGCACTAGAACCCCCTCCCAAAATGGGGGGTGAAATGGGTCCAAATTTGCTTTTTTTTTTTTTTTGTGCTGCAAAATCATCAGTTTACCAAAGGCTATTGCATAGGGTAATGTCTCAATTACCGAATGCCTTTCTATTACCGAACGCAATAAGATTCCTACCTATATTCGGTAATAGATGGGCATTCGGTAATTGAGACATTACCCTACCAAATTTCTAGGGGGCTAGCGAATGAAAAAATGAAACATGCCAAGGGCATTTCCTTGGGAAATACTGCATATTATAACAAAAAAAAAACATAAAATTGCCTCTATTGAAAAATCTACATTTTCAGATTATAAAAGAATAGAACTGCCTCAGTTTTTAGGCTAGAATAAAAAAAAAGACAGTTTTGGAATCCTTGAAAGATTCCCTACAACAATTACGTTTCCTTTAAATTTTTTTCTTTTTCGTTTTTCATTGACGTGAGATTTTAGATGGGTGACTGAAAGAGTTCAGTCACCCATCTAAAATTTCACGTCAATAGAAAACGAAAAAGAAAAAATTTAAAGAAAATGTAATTGTTGTAGGGAATCTTTCAAGGATTCCAAAACTGTCTTTGTTTTTATTCTAGCATAAAAACTGAGGCAGTTCTATTCTTTTAAAATGTATACATATATATAAAAAACTAACGCCTAAACTGAAAAAGTTACATGAATAAAAAGTGTTTTCTTTTCAATTTTACATATGTGAAGATTTTTCTTTTGGGAAAACTACCTAAGGGAAATTTCAGAGAGATTGGACAAAAAATAAAAAATCAAAAATTTATATCAATACAATTTTCATTATTTATTGATCTAATACATAATTATTTTACAATTTTATTTGTATGTGAAGAATGCTAGATATTTGTAGGTGGGAATGTGCTATAAATGAAACACGCCAAAGGCATTTCCTTTGGAAATACTGCATTTTATAACAAAAAAATCCTAAAATTGCCTCTATTGAAAAATCTACATTTTCAGACTAAAAAAGAATAGAACTGCCTCAGTTTTTATGTTAGAATAAAAACAAAGACAGTTTTGGAATCCTTGAAAGATTCCCTACAACAATTACATTTTCTTTATAATTTTTTTTCTTTATCGTTTTCTATTGACATGAGATTTTAGATGTGTGACTAAACTCTTTCAGTCACCCATCTAAAATCTCACGTCAATAGAAAACGAAAAAGAAAAAAAAATTTGAAAAACATAATTGTTTTAGGGAATCTTTTAAGGATTCCAAAACTGTCTTTATTTTTATTCTAGCATAAAAACTGAGGCAGTTCTATTCTTTGAAAATATATACATATATATATTATATATACATATATATAAAAAACTAAGGCCTAAATGGAAAAAGTTACATAAATAAAAAGTGTTTTGTTTTCAATTTTACACATTATGTGGAAATTTCAGTAAGATCGGACCACTAATGAAGAAAATTCCAAAATTTCGGGACGACCCCCTTAAGCTATCTTAGGTCACTTAGTCGGTTTCCCTTTTTGGCTTAGAAGGAAATGTTCCCACGGTCCGAGACCCAGCTCTGGTCCAGGGTCGATAGCGACAAGGCATTGTACAGGAATGGATGGAACTTCCGGCCGGTAAGGCACAGCCGCCTCACTTACACATCCGAATGACGGGAAGAAAACCGACATCCTCTATGATCAAGTAGTAGCTATCACAATTCAGGCATCGAGGGAAACCTGACCAGCCCGCAGCGCACCTAGTCCTCTACCCTGCCCGTTTTGCCAATGTCCAGAAGCCGGTTAAGCCAGAGAGGGCAGGTTACCAAAAAATTGGACCTCGGCCAGGGAAACCAGAAACTTCCTCTCGCGGATGCCTAAAAGACCCTGGCTCACGAACGTCTTAAGTTCAAGGCCTAGCCCTTGTCCGCCAGGGCCTTCTGGGCGCCACGGACCGGTTTAACAAGGATGTCGAGCTTTTTCCCCCTGTGTTCCCAAGTGAGGGTCAGAGAGGGCCAGAAATTCCATGGCAAGCTTTTCGTCAATCAGCTGGAGAGCAAATGGAGGATAGCCAAATAGGAATGTAGTTACACCCAAAGTACTTGGCTGACGCCAAGGAGGCAGGAAGCCAAGGTTTCTGACAGGGTTGCGGAGTCGGAGGATTTGAGGGGAGTCAGAGTCGGAATCTCACTTGCTCTAGGAGTCTGAGTTGGAATTTTTTAGCCCAACTCTGACTCCGTAATTCTATTTAGGTATAAATAAGTATTCAATTCTGCATTTTCAGTCACAAGTTTAAAAAAAAAATTTTCTGTAAGTGTGGATATTTTTTTTCTACATCTCTTTTACAGCAATAGCTACCATGTATTTTCCTATTCCATATGATGCCATTGAGAAAATGTTGGTAGAACTTTTGCACCTGGTACATTATGTGAGGGGGGCATGGATCGAGGAGCAAAATGATCAATTTTGGACCAATTGTTTTGAAATTTGAATAGTACAGTGGAACCCCGTTTTCCCGGAACCCGGTTTCCCGGACTTCTCGTTTTCCCTGACTTTTTTCCCTTTTCCGGGGTATTCCCGGAACGTTCCGGGAAACTGAAACCAAGCCGGAATACCGGAAAACTTTGGCATTTCCCAGAAAAGTCCGGCAGAAGTTCTGGACCTTCAGAAGAATTCCTGAAAGTGACGCTGTGCAAATACTAAAATTCGCCGATTGCGCTGCATCTCTTCCGATAATCGGAAGGCAACCACCGCCATTTTCGTTCAGTATGTGTCTGCACACAGTAGTTTCCTCTTCGTTCATTAACGTGCGGCAAACGGGGGTTTTTCTGGCATAAAATACCCCGGAAATAGTTTCAATTTGCCGGACATACGTCCGGAAAAACGGGGTTTTTCCGGGAATTGAAATTTTCTCGTTTTCCGGGAAATTTCAGTTTCCCGGAACGGCCTCCCCCCGTGCTGTCCGGGAAAACGGGGTTCCACTGTATATGTATTTTTAAAAAAGAAACACATTTTGCTCCTACAAATTTTTTGATTTTGGCCTTAGGTTTTTGAATAATGGGAAATACTGTACTATAAATATAGCTATAGGTAGTACCTAGGCCTATGCTATCATTACAGGTATTAGCTAGCTACCTATATTCATTGAAGTTTAATAGCTAACCATTTTGATTTTATTCCAACTTTTTCTACAGGACAGTTTTTTATTTGAGTGTAAATTTATGTACTGGTATGGCAAATATGAGGATGGTTCCAGATATTGACCTAGCCAATTTGACGGATGAAGATTTTCTTATATACAGAGCCAAGGAGCTTCGAGAGTCAGATCCAAGCGCGTCAAAATCATGGCTTATTACAGCCCAAGTTCTCTACCCTAGCACATTTAAAATTCAGGTAAGAATCCTGCTGTTTTTATCATTTTCAATGTCTGTATGTTGCAGTGGCATTGCTCCAGCTGAGTATCTCTCTTGGTAGTTCTCCACAATGACTGAACTGTCTCCTGAACTCTGGAGAAACCCCTACCTGGCAGTGGCAGGTTTGGGTGGTGCCACTGATGGAGGTATTCTGCCTTCCACCCGACCAATGGAAAGGAGTTCATTGGAACCAAGGAGGTTTGATAGAAAGTGGGAATGCAGTCACATTTTGCCATACTTGTCAGGAAAATATTTTCTTTAAATGGCTACTCCCTTCTCACCAATTACAGGCACCCAGCCAATCACCAAACTAGCCATATTTCAGCCTTGGGAATTTTAGCTTCCAATTTCTGTAGCCATTGCTACGCTCTTCTGTTAAAACTCCCCGATTGGAACATTCCAACTATTTGCAGTGGTGTCACTCTGGCACAGTAAGTAGCCACCTACTTCTGCTGGTGGCATTTAGACTTGTGCAGCTAGCAGGGTTAGTATTGATTAAATCAAATTGATTTCATCAATTGATTAAATCAGTTGATTTTTTTGTAAAAAATCCTCGTTTTTATTTATTTTTTCCAAAAATGGATTATTTTTACACTATCAAATGATCAACCCCCATGAGCGTTTATGCAGCACAACACCAGTTCTATCTTACAAGATACCCATGGTTCCCCTAAATAGAGTTCAACTAACTATATATGCCTCTATATAGCTTCCTAAATAATTAAAACAAAAGGAAGTGCATGATGAAATTTTCATGAATCATGATATTTAAATAGGTAGGGGCCTATGTACTTTATTACTCTGATTTTATCCAATCATCTAATGATCCAGTATCTAAAGAGGCCTAACTGCCATTACAGGAGAGTTGTCATTGATTAAATCAAATTTATTTAATCAACTTATTAAATCAATTGATTTTCCTATAAAAAAATCATGATTGATTTTTGTTTGATTTACATGAAATGGAATAGGTATTTTTACACTATCGAATGATCAACCCTTATGTGCATTTATGTAACACAACACCCGTTCTGTCTTTGAAAGAATTCAACTACCTATAGCTACCTCTACATAGTTAGCTACATAATTAAAACCAGGGGAAGTTGCTACGTGCTTTAATTTAAATTTTTATTGTATTTATATAATTCAGTGCTTTGATAAAATCTAATGTTATCATCTAATGAGCGGAATTTAAGAGCTCCCTTTACCAAGTTTACTGGTACGAACTGTTTTTGTTATCTTTGGTGAAAAGACGTTTTGCTACTAGTGACAAGGATTCGATCTCTGGGATACAATTAGTATAGCTCCTTGTATTCAAGCTGAACTGCACCTTCTCGTGGTGGTACCATTAGTATACCTACTTGACATCTTCTCTCTTCTTTATTATTTTAGAGATACTTATTTTCTTTTTCCATCACAATCTGAAATGTAGGTAGAACCAACGCAGTCAGCGCCCGGTTTTACCAGACCGTGGTTTTCCTTTTATTTGCTTATTTTGTGTTTCTAACCTACTGATAGAAGCGAGGTCGGCCATCCGCGTGGAGGGGCGGACCCTTCACGGTCCCCCTTCTGCTTTCCTCTCCTTGAATGACTGACCAGACCTCTCTAACGGACTCGGGACATGAACCACAAAACCTGCGAGCCGCCAGAGCCGGCCCCGTCGCGGCAATCCGCCGTGAATGTGGGTGCGGGCACTGCGCCGAGCTCCGACCACGAAGGAACTGAATATGAGATGTTGCCGTACCAGCCCTCCGGACGCACTGGCGGAAGGGTGAGCGGTAGACATCGACGCCGGTCGCGGCAGCGAGAGTGTAGACGGTTGGGACAGGACCACGAGTCCAGTTTCCAGTTTGGGCAGGGAGCGCAGAGAAACTTTAAACGTTTCTTTGATATCTCCACCAAGAAGGGAGACGGCATCGGTGGTATAGATATCATAAGAGCTTAAAGCCACCTGCAGCGCACACTTGGAGGTAAGCCTGCCAAGTTCACGGAGACGAGGGCCGGCACACTCCTGGTCGAAGTGAAGAGCGAGGAACAGTCCAGAGCGATGATGAAGATGAGGATGCTAGGGGGAGTTGAGGTCTCCGCCGCTCCCAATGATCGCCTCAACCAAATTAAAGGCACGATTTGGTTCATAAGTAAGCCAAAGTACACCAATGGGGTTCTCCTCCTGGCCCTCTCAGAGTCCGGAATGAGGAGCGTTTATAGGTTGAAGAGGAAGGAAAATGGTAGAGACATTGATATTTCCATTTATATCCCCACTTTTGATGCTCATATCCTCCCACCAGTACCTAGTGGAAATTGGCTGGGTGAAGTGTCCAGTTCGGTTCTATATTCCCCGCCCCCGCCGCTGCTTCGAGTGCCAACCATACGGACACGGCACCTACTTCTCCTCTCTGTGGGGTCTTTACCCCTGCTGTACCGGTCGCCGCTGAGGCTGACGCCCCCTCCCCCCGCTGGTGCTGGCGCGGCCCGCGCTGCCTCTGTTGAGACTGCCCCTGAACCTGTGGCCCCTGGCTCTGCCAGGACCGTATGTGCCTCTGTTTCGCCTGATGCTTGTGGCTCTGCTGAAGCTGCTGCTGCTGCACCTGCAGCTTCCGACTCTGCTGTGGCTGCTTCTGGCCCCGCTGTATCTGTTGCTTCTGGCTCTGCTGGGGCTGTTTCTGCGCCTGTTGCCTGTGGTTCTGCTGGGGCTGTTTCTGCCTCTGCCGCTCATGTTTCTTCCGGCCCTGCTGGAGCTGTTTCTGCATGTGCTGCGCCTGTTTCTGCCTGTGCTGCGCCTGTTTCTTCGGGTCTGCTGGGACTGTTCCTGCCTCTGCTGCGCTTGTTGCTTCCGGCTGCGTCGCAGCCCAGGTGACTGTGCCTCGGGGATGGGACGGACCGGATGGACATAAACCGAATAAATCTTCACAAAAACTGGAATACAAATCTACGAAACAAACACAATCAGTACGTCCAAAGACTTTTACAACTAGTAAAAGTAATGAAACGCTGCCGCGGAAACGCGTGTTCCGGGCAGCGATTCGTCCCCTACAACAAAAATCGTACCTTTTAAAATCCCGAAGAAACACCATGCCGCCACGGTAGCAGCAGTCTTCCGTTCTCAGCTCTAACACCTTGTATCGCTCGCCGATTCGATGCCCGGCCTGGCACGTGAGCTCTTTGCAGATCTTGGTGTGCTGACTCGGCAGTTGTGTGTGCATGCACGGCACCGTGGTGGAACTGCTTTCCTCAGAGATGAGGAGGTCGGGGGTCTCGGGTCATTTGTTCCTTCCGTCAAATTATCGCCATAGTTCTTGATAACCCGATGGCGACTGCGACTACACTTACTCATCCGGGGCCAGTGGGCCTATACCCGCAGCACAAACCAGTGCATGTGGGTTTCCCAGGTGAGGGTGTGGTCTAAGTTGACTTTACCTTTACAGCGGGATTCTCGAAGGACGTCTTGGGCCTTCACTGTGTGTGCACCAGCTTCCCGGACCTCCAAAACCATGATGCAGCACCTTGTTATATCCTCCGGCGAGCCGATTGCGCTACCTTCGAGACCTTGAGCCAGATGGAGGAATTAGATGAACACCTACCCGTCGATCAAATGGTGGATCATTTCACGGGAGCCCTGATGAGGGCTGCATCAGGGGCCATCCCCATAGCCAGAAGTAAACCTACAATTCGGCATTGTTTTTAACCAAACTTGTATAAGAGAGAGGCTGCTACTGAACTTTTCTAATATCCAGAAGTATAACCGCTCCTCATAGAGTCCCATGGTGGAACGATGAGTGCGCGATAGTATATGCGGAGAGAAAGGGACTACCCAGACGTTACCAATGAAATAGATGCCTGGCCAGTAAAATAGCATATTGCGCAGGCACAGTTTACCCTGCACCAGGCCCGGAAAGCCTCTTGGAGGGAATATACAGCTACGCTAAACGTTAATACTTCAATGAGCAAGGTCTGGCAACTCGTTTAAAAAGATGATAGGTAAACCACGCCACGGCCCTACTTTATAAAGGAGAATGACGAGGTGATTGTGGAACCTGACCATGTCGCCGACCGCTTGGCTCGACATTTTAGCGAGGTCAGCAGTGGCGCGACTTACCCGTGAGCCTTTCAGGCGAGAAAGAGAAGATCGGAACAAGACCCCCTGAACTTTGCTGCCGCTTCCGAAGACTACGAGGAGCCATACAACGATCCAATTACTGCATTGGAAGTCTATAACGCCCTCACACAATGCAAAAATACAAGTTCCGGCTCTGATGGTATACACTATAAGATACTGAAACGCATGCACCATTCAGCCGTTCGAGCACTCTTGACTATATACAATAGAATTTGGACAACGCCTGACTATCCGGAACAATGGCGCCTTGCCACTGTACTAACTTTCATAAAACCAGATAAACTTCCCACGGAACCTAGTAGCTACCGTCCCAATGCGTTGACCAGCTGCCCGAAAAAAAAATCGTGGCGAAAATTGTGAACACTCGTCTGATGAAATATCTAGAAGCCAACAAGTTCCTCTGCAACGTGCAACACTGTTTTCGCCAGTCCCGTAGCACCACCGATGCCATTGTACGTATACAAAATTACATCATGGAGCACAACACACCTAAGGAGCGCACTATCTGTGTCTTCTTCAATTTTAAAAAGGCATACGACACAGCCTGGCGGCACGGAATACTCCTGCAACTGCACAAAATAGGCATAAGAGGTAACATGGCCTATTACTTGCAGCAATTTTTGAACGTGCGACGTTCCAGGGTCAGAGTGGGACAGCCCTTCTCCCCTGAGATGACGCAGGATGAGGGGTTCCGTAGGGGAGCGTCATTAACTGTACCCTGTTCCTACTAGCAATGAACGACATCATAGCAAACCTTCTCCAATTCGTGCACGGGCCACTATACGTAGATGACCTGATGCTATACTCCTCGAGCCATTTGGAAGTTCTACATCGACGACTGTAACATTGGCCGCCTTTGTGACTGGGCGACCGACCATGGCTTCACCTTTTCTTCTGCCAAGACCTCTGCTCTCCACATAAGTCGGGCCAGAGTTGTGGCGTCACCTGAACTTGAAATATATGGACAACGGATAAATTACTGCGACGAGGTGAAATTCCTCAGAATGATAATAGATAGAAGACTGTCATGGAGGCCCCACATCGAGATGCCGAGAACGCAATACCTACATGCGTAGGCTCAACCTACTCGAGCACCTGACGATACTGTCGTGGGGCGCCCCCGGCAAACCCACTTATACCTCTACCAAACTCTTGTTTGCTCCAGACTAGACTACGGCTGTGTCGTATATCAGTCCGCGAGGACCAAAGTCATAAATCGACTGAACACAGTGCACAATGCAGCACTGAGGCTATGCACCAGAGCCTTCCGTACATCACCGATACCGAGTATTCTCGTTGAGAGTGGCGAGCCCAGCCTGCATCAGCGCAGGGCGCAACTTAGGTACCTATCAGTACCCAGCATGCTTAGAACAAGTCACCCGATCCTCGGCCTGGAACAGTGTGTGCCGAGACCGGGTAGAGGGAGCAGACTCCGAACACAAGGACTATGAAGCCCTCTCCTTCATAGCGGAAATTAAGCCCTTTAAGGTGGCCGCGGTCCTGTTCAGAGACAGGCCCACCTGGCGCATACTAGTCTCAATTTATTGCCCCAGCATGCAATACCTAAACAAGAAAGACTATTACTGAAGACTCTTTTCACAGGTCAGGTGAGAGACCAACATAGTAACTACCCACCTCTGTACCGATGGCTCTAAAACGGGAGACCGAGTTGGATGCGCAGCCGTTTCGACTGGTGAAACGAGAGCATGCTGGCTATAACCGGAGACCTCTATTTTCACCGCCGAGACGGCCGTGCCTTTGTACATGCAATGATTTCTGCTTCTTCCCGTTTTTTTCATTTTATACCCTATTTCTACAGTAGAGATTCCTTGTTATTTAGGTTTGTTTTAATCTTACGTCCATATACCACTTTCTTTTCTTTTGTGTTGTTGACAACAAGAATTTCCTGAATGATAGACAAATATTTTACGGCAATATTTTTCTTTATTTTCAGACGCATTCATTGATAATGAAAGTACAGTATATTCGAAACTAGTCTGGTCTGAATGCTCTAAATAGATGCTTTTAATTGCTACCTTTGTGTTTCTTTTTATTCTTAGAATTAGGTTTCCAACCAAACGTCCTATACTGTACTGTATCTGATAGGTACATTACCTAGTCTTTTTGGAGTTATGATTACATTAAGAAAGTCTTTTATTTTGCTCATAGCTATTGCTTGAGTTGAAATTGAAAACCACCTTGCTATTAATTATTCAATTTGCTAGTTATATCTAATTTATATTCCTAGCTATATAGGAAATTATTGAAATAATGAAAATACTTCAGTAATGTATGCTGATGCTGAACATGTTAAGAATTGGTAGACTACCGGTATGCGGTATATTTGTTAACTTTCATTCATTTTATAGCTCTATAGATGTCTAATGAAAAAAATGCTCTTTTTTCCAGTTTGAAATATACCGAATTGAGAAAGCTGCTGGAAATGTTGCAGGAGCTGCCCAATGTCTAGATTCACTGTAAGTACATTTATAAAGTGCTGAGATTTAACTATTTTGTGCAAGCTATTCTTGGCTGTGGGCTCAGCTGTCAGGGTTGTGGAGCAAGATGAAAATATGCGGAGTCTATCCTGGCACCACCCAGTTTCTGACTCATAACACCTTGTAGGCTGCCCCCCGAATATCTAACTCTTTATAGTAACAAGTTTGACCCATTTTTATTGACTCCTGGAATAGTCTAGTTGCCCACTTCTGGTCTCCAACAATGGCAGACTCTACAACCCTGTTAATTTCTGAAAATCCCTGACTTGTTGGCTGACATTTGATGTATGGCTCCCTGTAGCTAACAGATGGGATGTGTTGCAACCTATATACCGGTAATAAGAAAAATAAATTTACAAAACAATTTAGAATTACTGACTCTTAATATTTATGCAGAGGTTATAATATTTTATTAGAGTTCATTGTAGAGTTACTGTGATTCCTACACTGACTCGTTCATTTGCTACTAAATCTATTTTTTACTTTTTTTGGATTGTGTGCTAGACATAGGCATGTCAGAAATCCTCAAACTTACTCATCTTTCAGAAGTGAGTGGGTAGTTAGCCTATCACTCAAAAGCAAAGCAAAGAGTGGTGATAATGTTTTTGTTGAATTTGTAAGTATACAGCAGCTATATATGTTTGTCCACCCAAAAAGAGGGAGAAAGAGTTGAGCAATGTTCATTTTTTTGCAGGGAGTCAGGTGGATTGACCTGGATATGAAAAATGCCAAAGTTCTAGAGTAAAGTGGCTGTATAAAATGATGGCATTGAGTTTGCTGCCTGTCCACCCCAAAAGAGGCAGAAGGAGTTGAGTCGTTGTAATAATTTTTCCGCACCTCTCGCTCACTTGCTATTGTGTAGGACTTCCCCAGAGATTGTACTGCCCCTTACATTCTGATCACATTTTTTTTTTCAAAAGTCCTAATCATTAAAATCGCCACAAGTTTATTCACTTTGATTCTTCATGAGAAACGTTTCGACAAGACGTAGGAGGATTTCAGGCCGCAACGCAGGGCGCCAGCCATTTCGAAGCTCTGCCAGGCCGAGCAGCGGTCGGCTGAGTGGCGCAGCCATCAGCCAGGTGGCGTCCAGCCAGCTTCCAGATCGGGGGTTGAGCTGGCCTGCCTCTCCATGCCAAGGAACTTTAATAGGGAGGAGGGAGCCCTGCCGCTTCAGGGTTGCCCAGCCAGCATTTCAACCTTTCCGTCGTGGCCGTGATGCGTTCATGGATGTTTGTGCCACTGGTACCTGGCCATAACTGTGATGAATCCATTACGATAAATGCTATTGTCAACTATTGCTCTGTCCGTTTCTTTGTGAATTACACATACTATATGAAAAAAAAAATTAATAATAATATTTTTTTAGTACTTTACAATAAATTAAATGTGACGAATTCCGCGCCCTAGCGGTGCACGAGCCTGTGGCTAAACACAGAAATAGTTCGGCGCGATATAGGCAGTGTGCCACTGAAGCACTAATATGGTTTCTACTACTACTGGTACCTGGCCAATGTAAAATGTAGCAAACGAACACACATTAATCTCATTGGTGGAAGTGATGCGGGAGAAGCAAACAAACCAATGTACTAATATACAATTGGTGTATATGGCGGCTGGCAGCAACGTCACCGGAAATTTGAGCTTCAGGGACGAGGCTCCTGGCTCCCTCCTTTCTATTACCCTAAACCTCCTTGCGCCATGCCCACTTGTGAAGTCGGTGCAGCAGAGTGCCATTGTGCCTGCCATGTCCGACTTCACACAGCATCGACAACAGTTATCCTGGTGTGCTCTGCCTCGTATTAAATATTATTACCCTTATGTAGAACGTAGATAAAATAATTTATTGTATTAGAAAACTCAGAAAAAACTATCAAACTTTTATCTGCAACAGTCTGAGCACAGACTTTGAGTTGGGTCCATAGTTGCTTGGTACTGGTCTAGGAATCGAGTGTGCAAACTTGTCATTTCGCCAAGTTCCAATGTACCGGTACTCCAAAGAGAGGAAAAAACTGTGAGAAAAAAGAAAAAAAAAAAGCTTTCAGGAGGAAACTTTGAAGAGAAAGTAAACTTTAAGAAGAAGAAAATTTTCAGAAAAATAAAAAGTTTCTGGAAAATGAAAAAAGAGAGAAGAGTGTAAGCAAAATCTCTGCCTGACCTACTGTATTGAACTTAGTTCGCCCCTGCTTGTTGGGAATTCTGCTTTCCCCAGTGGCTCGTATCAGACTGCGAGGGACTCTGGACTATGACTTAATTGTAACTCGGCTATCCATGCAAGCTATTACCATAGTATTCAAGCCATATATATCTTGAAAATTTTCATCACATACTGTAGCTATAAGTTTACACCACTGCCGTAGAAGGTTACCGTAGTTTGCTAGAATTTGACTGCGTAACAGGGTACCATGAGTTAACCCTCTTAATCCCAAATACTACTTTCACACTCATTCTGGTTATTGGATGTCGGTTCGACTTCGTGTGTTTGAAGATTCTACCAAGATTGAATATCAGATCTTGGTCATTCCATATAAAGAAAGTGTGCAGAAATGTCTACCTTTTGCTCAACTTCTTTGTCCCAGCTTTGCGGGGAGTTCTGCTCCCAATGTCTAGCATCATATTGCGAGGGGCAGTTTTCTAGAAACTAATGAAAACGATCACTTCGCCTGTCTCCAGTTTCAGGAATTCCTCTGTACGGCCATATGTAACCTTGTACAGAACGTAAATTTTGTAGCCTGGTACTTTTTTCTTTTCCCACAAACTTCTCTTACGTACAGACACTGCATGCAAGTGAGTATCTGTTCATCAATCCCATTGTGGTTTTGCCCTGCTGCCCGGAAATATGTCCTAACACACGCGAGCGGCTATCTGGTTTAATATAAAATAGAACTGTACGGCAGTTTACATGACAGTTCTAAGGAATTATATGCTATGACCACCTATTACCTGTAAGAATCTTCTTCCTATTAACACTTCTAGCAATATATGAGTGCTATTTGTGTACAAATAACATGTATTTGTCTTATATATATTTTACAATAACTATGTATCTCAGCAATAAGACTTTATTTCTAACACCACATGTACTCTAAGTTAACTTTAAATCCTTATCACCATGTGTTGAATTAGGCCTGGTTTGCTACTCTAGTGCTGTGCAGGCCACAAACACCAACTGTACGTCTACACACTCGTTCTCCTTTGCTCTTGCGGACATTCCACAGGTGCACCTTTCTAGCCCACCTTCCACCACCCATACGTTCCAGTCTTACCTTGTAGCTCAACATAGGTACCCTTTATCATGCGTTCTTTAAATGTATTCCATCCCATATCCTCTCTTGAGTGCCTCTGTTGCTGTCCAACTAGGTTCTCTCAGAGCTACCCTAGCAACCTTTGTTTGTATCACTTACTCTTCTTACTCTTGTGTCCCCCGTTGCGCATTAGGGTAACCTTGCGCTCAGTCCATTTCCTTGGAACACATTCATTTTCTACTATATACTGCAGTAAATAACTTAGTTAAATCCCTATTATCTGCTCACTGCCATTCCTATACAGTTCATATGGTATCCTTAACCCTATACATACTTGGCTACTATTTTGCAGTTTTTGCTGCAATGGTCCTGTGTGTGTCATCCCTGTTGTATTCCTATGAGGAAAAAATAAGCCTTTGTAATGAGGTAGCATAGCCTGGCACAAATGGAGTTAAACCTCTCAACTTAGATGCTACTGACTAGGTACCCTTTCTGCAATTGCACCAATTTGTGTGCATAGGTAGTCTTAATTTATTACCCATCAGTCAGTTGGTAGTTTGTTTAATGGCACGAGCTCTGATGCTGGGACCACACTTGTTTATTGCATGCTCATTTTGTGAGACGATGTTCATTGCCAATAATGCCCATGGAAAGTGCGAGCTGAATATTCACTCTTAAGTTGAGGGTCGTTTGTATTGTGTTGCTTCATCGGTACCGTAGTTACTTCTGAGCTTCAGAATGACTTTAGCTGCTTGTTAATTGTACAGTTTCAGTTAGTGACTTGAGGTAGATAATTGATTTTTGAATTGCATGCTCTGTCACAAAGCATAATTAATTCATAACTTTGATACCTACCTCTTTATCCCATACTTTGTATGTTACAGAATTCAAGAGTTCCTACAGGAAAAACTCTTGCTTCAAGAAATTGACATGATTATGAAGGCAGTCCAGTCAAGCAACAGCTTATTTTCTGATGGAGAAAGTGACTTCCTCCCGTCAGCTGAGCTGGGTCCATCAGCGCCTGCAGTGGATCCTCCAGCTGATGATAAGTTGCACTTTCACACTCAGCTCTTCTATGCGCTGCCAAAGAGTGAGTTCTTCCGTGCACCCTTTCATATAGTGTAACCTGTGTACAGCATTCACACAAAATGGTGCCATTTCTATAAGGGGGCGGATAAATAATTCATGAAAGAAAGAGTTAATGCTGGCAACACACAGTAGATTTTCCCTAAACTTTAAAGTAGAATATTCTTGAATGTTCTAAGTAATCGAGTCAACCTTCACATCTCAAATTTCTATGTCGGTATATAATAATGCAACAATGAATTTAGACCAGCAGTAGCGGCAGCCTAAAGCGTCTGACTTTGACTCTCAAGGCCGCAGGCTCGAACCTCGCTCCCAGCTAGGCAAGATCTTCGCATTTGATGTGATTGGTCAGCATCTAGTCTGCATACTGCTGTAGGTTTACTGACCTTCCCCAGCAATGGGGAGGGTTGAGGGGTCGCAGATATTGTCGCATGGAGTCTTCCGCCAATGGCGCCATAGCTCTAGACATCTGAGGTTGACTGTTGGGGCCTGTCTGTCTACTGTAGTACTATATCTGCAGCACAAACCAGTGCCTGTGGGGTTCCCAATTGGGGTAGGGTCAAGTTGACTTTACTTTGCCTTTTCAGATATCCAGAGGGCCTTGATCCTGACTGCAGCAGAGACCTGTGGGGATACTATGAGCCACTGCTCCTTACTGCTTCTCCTCACCTCTCACTTCCCTGAGACAACACACATGCAAGCTGTGAGATATGATGCACTGGATGATATGCCACCGGGGCGTAGTGTAAAAGCTCGATTATCAAAGCTTATTTTAGTGATGGCTGATGGTCTATTAAAATATTTGGGTACCTACTAGTGGACCCTAGTTAGCTATTTAAAATTAAATTATGGCAAACGTTTTTGAAATGATATTTTGGTACCTACTAGTGGACCCTAGTTAGCTATCTAAAATTAAATTATGGTAAACGTTTTTGAAATGATATTTTGGTACCTACTAGAGGACCCTAGTTAGCTATCTAAAATTAAATTATGGCAAACGTTTTTGAAATGATATTTTGGTACCAACTAGTGGACCCTAGTTAGCTATCTAAAATTAAATTATGGCAAATGTTTTTGAAATAATATTTTGGTACCTACTAGTGGACCCTAGTTAGCTATCTAAAATTAAATTATGGCAAACGTTTTTGAAATGATATTTTGGTACCTACTAGTGGACCCTAGTTAGCTATCTAAAATAAAATTATGACAAACGTTTTTGAAATGATATTTTGGTACCTACTAGTGGACCCTAGTTAGCTATCTAAAATTAATTATGGCAAACGTTTTTGAAATGATATTTTGGTACCTACTAGTGGACCCTAGTTAGCTATCTAAAATTAAATTATGGCAAACGTTTTTGAAATGTTCCTTTTTTTTGTAATTTCTGGTCATTTTTGACAACTGGAGCAGTTTCACAAATATGTATATGCCATAGCACTTTTACGGGCGTTTGAGCTATTTGAAGGAAACGTAAAGATATAGCTATGTACACATGTGCCGTACAGTTTGAGTGAAGTATCATATAGTGTTTATAAAATAGTTATAACTGCATCTGGTGAAGTTTTATACCAGCTGTTGGCATAGCTGAAAACGATGCTCAGCACCACTGGCGTATTTGCTCGTCTTTGGAACCCATTGGAAAAAAATAAGGTTGTAGATTTGGATTATCCGGCTCCTGACTCCTAGAACAAGCATGTGTCATACTCCGACTCCTTGTTGTCAATGATATCTGATTCATAATTAGGGCAGCCATGAAGACCTGGAGATCGTAAGAGGGTATGGAGTTGGACAGCACTGGCTGGCCCAGGAGTAGGAGTCGGTGGCGGTCCTTGTGCCGTCCCACTCCACAACCTTGCTCATTATGACTCAACTGTGATTCTGCAGCCTTAGGTAGACGTAAGTTTGATTAATTATAGAACTTCCAAATTAAGCCTCATTGAAGCCAATTTTGGTTCGTAGCTTTATGTCAACAAAGGGCTCTCTTTAAAGCTGCACCAAAGTTTGATTTCATGATACTTGATTCATTGGATGTTTACTGTACTGGGGCTAGGTGCGCCTATCCTGTGTTAGGGAGTAGCATTCCCATGGGAACCTATAGGTTGCCTTAGCTAGGGCTCTGGAACTACTATCTTTCATTCCCACTTTGCTTTCTTCCAATTTCATACTCCTACCTGGGATACTTTGTTTTGCTGTCCTCTTATTTCTCCGCTTGGCGCTTCCATGTCCATTGATCCTGTAGATACGCCCTTTGTCACTTGGTTGCATGTCATTATGGACATACTACATGTTCCTTTCTTTTCCTCTTTTTAAAAGTTGAAACGCAATAGTTGTTGGAAGGGAAGCTAAGACAACGTAGATGTATTCACTCATTTGTTACTGTGTTGGATTGTTCATTTGAGCTAGAGTTATCTGTATTTCATACCATGCCACAGGTCCATTTCGTTTCTTTTTTGAAGCACTTTTGCACTGTCTAGGGAGGCTTAATCTTATGTCACCGAGTGTCGCGGCTTGTTGTTCTTTCAGACTATGGTCTTCTTGATGTCCTACAAGCATACGATATTTTAATTACGCACTTGTGTTTAAAGCAAGCACTCTTTTCATGAATGATAGAGGTTAGATTGATTGCATGACGTCTTCTTCTATTTAAAGGTGTTTATAATAATGTAGTGTGCTTCAATGTTTAGCCTTGATATAGTTGTGGTTGGTGTCAAAATAAAATCCATTCATCGCTAGTTGACAAAAATTTATTTTCCGCTACAATGTATTTCGTTCCATGGTTTCTCATTGGTTCGCCCGTCCCATGTGAGTTACCTTAGCCGTTAATTACGCCTTTGAGACGGCTGCTTTCGTGTCCTTCCTTTTCTTTCCCGACTTGCTGTTCCCATGCGCGTTGATCCTGTGAGGGAATATCTTCGTGCATTGGTTCCACGTTTCTATCGACATACGGTACTCAACTATGTGTCCCTTGTTTGTCTCTCTGTTAGATCGGCGTTGTTGCAGACATGGACGCCCAAACTGTTCAATATAATAATTACGGTTTCTTATTTTACCCGTAATAATACGGATACTACGAGGAAAAAATTTTGTAGGCAACAGTTGTTTTCAATGTTACGGTATCGATCGTGGAGCGTGTTATGCTCTATATTCTGTATTTGTTAGTGTTTCGTCTACCTGCGTTGTTGCTACAGATTCCTATTGGTGCTGCTCATTGGATAATTCTTCCTCATTTAAATTACAGCCAAATCTTGTGGAGACTTTGCTGTCTGCAGAAAAGATGAGCCCCGGCCCCCTCAACCCCTACCGGCGAAAGCTTAGTGAGTTGATATCCCCTCTCCTCCCCTCCACACCACTCTCGTAAAGTATAGAAATATATATACTATTGGTCACTACATTAGTTGCCAGTTTTATTTATGAACGCTATCGACATTCGATAAGCCTCTGAAATAATCCATGCGACTTTGATACTCTTATTCCCATACCCAGCTTTACATTCACGCACACAGTCTATAAAATCGAAAAATGTAATTGTCCACTTTCCTCCTGAAAAGTGGAGTGTGTTGATGTAGCTACTTCACTGATATTTTTTTAATTCAGTACCGTCTGTCATGTGCCTTTGCTTGTGTTTAATGGACCGCAACTATTTGCACTATAACTTTTGTATGTTGTGTTGTGGCCGGGCAGTCTGTTTCGTGTTGCCTGTGCTGGTGGGCAGTGAGGGCAGTGGTCTGCAAGTGTCTGCGCAGCTCCTGCACCATCTCCTGTGCCTGGCTCTCGAATATTACACTGCGCTGCTGTACTCCACCAGCAGCTCCGCTGGATCATCCAAGGTTTGTCAGTACTGATGTGTTACAAAAAATTTGTATAAATTTAATATGGTAGCTTGTTCTCTAACATCGAGTATATTTGTACGCGCTCACGATAACTGTAATAGTAACAATAATGGTAACATTACTTAAAACTGAATGGCTTTACAGCAATAGGTTCATACGTATGCCTGTCAGTACCTATTAAAAACGACATCTGTACACTGGGTGCTGCCGTCCTGGGCCCGAGCCATGTAGGTGTGACGAAGCGGACAAGAAGCCTATCCCTACAGTGAGACACTAGGCTCTGCTCAGCTTGTCTCCTGTGTGCTATCAGCGATCAAAGGATAGTTAAGAACGGGACAAATGGAGGTTATGGAAGCCATAGGGCCGTGTGGGTCTACACAGTCGAGGTTGTCTCTGAAGGACCTTTGCTCCGTGTTTATTATAGCCTACTCTTGTTGTGCGACGTAGTGCTGTGCTACGGACTCTGAGTGTCCGTGAAGTCTCGAGTTTTAATTTGATTTACTGTCCTGTAGAAATAGTTTGTTACACAATAATTGATTAGAATGATTAGGTTCCCTCTACCTTGGGAAAGTTGCACTTACAGCATCCCTGGCGACACCTTTGATTACCTATGCCCAAGCTATGATACGAGTCTTCACTCTTCAGGACATCTTTTGTTGGTGCCCACTGCATTTTCTTCCTTCTTCTTTTGGCTCTCCTTGTTCTGTTCTCCCTCTTCTTTCCCGATTTGCTACTCTTGTAAGAGTTGATTCAGTCTCTGAATCCCACGTGTACGGGTTCCACTTTTCTGTCTGCATAGTACTCTGTGTCCCTTTTCCTTTGACTCGACGGTGAACATCCAAGAGAGCCTAAACTTCTTACTTATTCAGTTATTTTTACGGTAATTGCCGTATTAATATAATCCATGACTGCAATTGTCTTATTAACCTAACGATCCATAACTGTATCTGCTGGATGCACCAGTGCCCAGAGGATGGACAATTTCGATTTGATATACCAGCTTACAGAACTGCTCTATTTATAGCACTTGCATAACTTGCATTGTTACCCTCACTGGCTGCTTACAGAGCCCTCGCTGCCCCAGCGGCAGCGGTCCCTCAGACAACAGTGACTTGGGTCCCCAGCAGATATGGCGGCACGTCTTCACGTGCATCCGACAGTTCGGCACCAAACTAGACTGGTCGCTCGCCAAACACTTCACTGCTGATGCCAACAGAGAAGTGATACTCCAGCACCTGCAGGCTGCCATGAAGAACATATCTACTGGAGCGCCCCTCGATACTGAGGACATCACAATTGAGCTATTCTATGTCACCGCCACCCTCTTCCTCCACGCTCTGCACGAGTACACAACCAACGTTCGCCCTGGTGAGTGACTCGGTGTTTGTTTCCGTGCTTTACGCAATTTATGGTAGCAAACTGTCCTCAGCCTACATTGTGCACTGTACATGACACTGAAGTGTCTCAACTTGTTTACTGCCCCAACGTAGATCATGCATTGTATATGATACTGCCGTGAGCAACTGTCCCAACGAACGTGCGCCATGTACACTGTACAAAACCAACTGTTCCAGCCAATACTGTGCACTATGGTTAGTAGGATACACATCGTTGCAGAAAATTCATTTTTGCTTATCCTCTTAAAGAGATCAATGGAGGTTACCTCATGGGGTTGCTGCCTCACGCTTTGTCACGAGCCGAACATTCTACTCCCAAGCCAGGGAAGAAAGTTGTAGTGTTCAGCAATGCAGCGTCAGCATTTCCATCATTGATAGCCTACTGCGAAGTTCTGAACATGCGGTCGGGGGGCACAGATGTCATATGAACCTTACGTCCATGGCCCCATAGCTCAGACAATCTGTGATCGACTGCAGCCATGCACCGGGCAATGGAAGGGATTTATCCGCAGCTCGACCCAGTGCATATTAGTTTCATAGTATGGATATGCAGACTAATGCAGCTAACACAGCTTTACCTTTAAGCGCTCGACTTCCAGCATACAATAAGACTGTACTTATCCTTACGCGACAGCACACCACTCCATCCCTTGCTTCTTGCTTGCGACTGGTTAAGTGCACATCTAGATACGGTGCAGGTGTAGTAGAACAGCCGCATCTACTGTAGAGGTGAAGCTCAGCGTATACGTTCACATCAGCCACTGTCCTTGAAGTGTATTACATACCATGTGCTGTAGCTGCCGTGCACATGTTTTCCTGCGCCTGCTGAGACTTCGGTGTGAGCCGCGCTCTATTGAGAGACGGTCACGCTCTTTAGCTATTCAATAAATCTTATATTCACTGCAGTGATGCACTTAACCTTTAAAAATAATTGGTTTTCAATACATATGATATACGATTGAATAACATCGATTTAGAATGTTTCCTTCTTATATGCAATGGCCGTACAGCTGCAAATGCGCCCGTTCCCGTTGATCTAGTGTGGGAACACTTCCGCCCAGGAGCTCCACTCTATCAACATGCCCCATGTCCCTTCCTCTTTGAATAGTATCTCGTCCAGTGAGGCTTTTATAACTCTCCAAATCAGATGCAAGTGCGAGTGCCAGCGTGGGCGTGACCTTAGTTGAGGCGTTCACAGCATCGGCCTCCCACAGCCGCAGCAGCTCCGTGTGTAGCGATGACCTGGACGTGCTGTCGCCGCCCCGTCCCAAGCGTCACAGAACTTCACAGGACAACGATGCCCTGGTGCCTCACATCAGCCTCGGACAGGTCAGTTTCTGGGCTTGCTGCTCATGGTGATAATCGCAAGAGCACTTCCTAAATATTATAATCGCAGGAGCATCACCTAAATATTATCGTGAACCAGGGAACTTATCTGCGTGTTGGACATTCCCTCGTGTGTTTTTCCTTGGCTGTACCCCGTGACCTCCGCATTGCTGTGTTTATTTTCTCCGTTTTACTGTCGTTTCGAGATTTGTAACTGATGTGATCTCGACAATACATTAGTTCGCACACGATTCAATGTACTGTTTGCGAAATTGCAACGATAAGGGAGCATTTTCTCCTTTAGAAGTTCTTGCAAAATTATTTCATATTATTGTGTCGTTTCACTCAGGGAGAAGGCGTGTGCTGCACGGGCCTGTCGCAGGCCCTCACAACGGCCATCAAATGCTGGGATCTGCTGCACTCGCACTCCAAGCTGCGATCAGGTGAGCCAAATGGGCCACAAGGCCGTTTCTGCCGCTCATTTCGTACCGGGTATTTGCAAAATTTTAATTTGGGCAACGGCGTCTAACTGTGTGTCCTCGTTTTGGAGCTTAGAATGCCCCGTGCAGCCATTGGGTGTCGTTAGTTAACCATGTTCAGTTCATGCCAGGCTAAATTTTTACCACAATGTTATCTCATCGTATCTAGAAGAATGTTCGTAGTATTATGGGCTCACACTTATTCTTCAGACATGCATCGGTGACATCATACAAATGTAGACAGTGGAAGTATAACGCAGAGTTTCTCGTACATATCGAATAGCTTGAAAATTTGTCAACAAAAAGAAAAAATCCTGCTGAAGTCGCACACTCTGTTTTAAGTGACACTACGGTCGATGTCCTGTCAGCTACTTGGTTGATGTGGTGTTCAATTAAGCTGCTGCGCTTTTGACGGTACACTTCTACCGGCTTCATGTCCTTTGTGTCATATCGATATATATATTCCTAAAAGTTAAGGTGTGGGGAGCTAAAATGTTGCTCGGAGGAGGTATAAAATGCAACTGAATGGAGCGAGTTTGGAGGGTCAAGATGTCGACGTCTGTACAGTCAGAGGACAATGGGTCAGGCATGAACCATGTGTAGAGGTACAGCCGAGGTCATAATGTTGAGGCTAGGTTTTGCTCTATGGATGTAGTGAGATTCCAGTGTGGTGAGTTCGAGTGGGGTAGAAAAGTCTATGAGAAGTCTGTCGTGCTGATAAGGATGATTATTTTGTTCAGCGTGGAGACGGGGAGCAGAATGAGCAGGCTTTGCGAGGGGTAAACCGGTTCTACTGGATACGTCTAAATGTTTTTGAAATGTCCCATTGTCCTCTGACTGTACAGACGTCGACATCCGGACCCTTCAAGCTCACTCCATTCAGTATCTTTTAGACATCCGATCATCTCAGCACCCCACAATATTGAAAATAAAAAGAATTCTGTTTTAATTTGATAGGTTACCTTAGATATTTTATACTTCTGAAGATAGGCATTCCTGAAACGTTAAATTTTATATGATTAGTTGACTTAATAATTAGAATTTGAAAAAAAAATTCTGAGCTTGGTCTCCTTTTTTGTTTATTCCCTAAAGACTGCATTATTTTTTTTAGTTGAACTGTGAGATAAATTTACCTGTCTTGTTACCGGCATTTCCCGGTAAATTTACATTAACAAATATCTAAGGGGTGTAAGCCTCGTTTGTATGTGAAAAGTACGACCTGGTAATGAGGAGCGGTTTTGTACATGGTGCAAATAACGTTAAGTTCACTCATTCTGTCTGTCTCTTGTCTGTTTATAGTTGCACTCTTCTGGAACTCTTAAGTGACCTTAAGTAAACCTACCGGACCTCAGGCTTTCTGTAAAGGTAAAGTCAACTTAGACCACACCCTCACCTGGGAAACCCACATGCACTGGTTTGTGCTGCGGGTATAGGCCCACTGGCCCCAGATAAGTAAGTGTAGTCGCAGTCGCCCTCGGGNCGCCACGGTGCCGAGCATACACACACAACTGCCGAGTCAGCACACCAAGATCTGCAAAGAGCTCGTGTGCACGGGGAATCGAACGAGCGATACAAGGTGTTAGAGCTGAGAACGGAAGCATGCAGCTACCGTGGCGGCCCCCTTTTTATCCCAGTTTGAACTATCCCTGCTAATTTGTGTTCTTCATTACAGCTTTACTGTCCCTTGCGCATTCATTATCACCCGCAAACGAAGTGAGAGAGGTGATAATGTTTTCATTGAAGATTTAAGTATATATATATTTACCTCTGCTAAGGAGGTTATGTGTTTGTCTGTCACCAAGATTGCTCAAAACCTAATGAATGGATCTTTACGAAATAAACAGGGATTCTTAGGCGTGTTAACAGTAGCAGATGATTAACTTTGGTGAAAATCCATTCATCTCTTTGTCTGCCTATTTTTTCTTGAGGCCATAACTCAAAAAGTTATGGATGGATTTTCATGAAATTTACTTGAGTTGTTAGGTATACTGTAATACGAAGAGTAAATAACAAAATTTTTGTAATATGTTTCTTTGTTTGTTTGTTTCTCGCTGTGTTTGATTCTATGCTTGTTAGCACAATAACTCAAGAAGTTATGGATGGGTCTTTATGAAATTTACAGGAGTTGTTAGTAATGTTAAAAGACATAAATGATTCAATTTTTCTGAAAATTGTTTGATCTATTTGTGTGTTTGACTTATGTTTGTCATAATGTTTGTTAGCAGCATAACTCAAAGAGTTAGGAACGGATCTTTAAGATAATTACCAAAATTGTTAATACTATCAAAAGGCACAAATTATCAGATTTTGGCGTTTATACAATGAAAATTATTGTTTCAGAACCAAGTTGAATTTTTCCTTACCGTTGCCTTGCTTGGTGGAGGCATGCGCTCTCAGAGTGCTCTCTAGTAGTATATGTATTTGTCTGTCCACCCAAAAACATGTAGAAGGAGTTGAGCAATGTTTGTAATTTTTTTGCAGGGAGTTTGGTGAGTTGACCTAAATGTGACCTATGCCAAAAAACTAGGCCTAGCTGGCATCGGATTTTACAAAGAACCCCTTTACCAACTCTTAACTGGTACCAAATTATATTATTGTGTTCATCTTTGGTGAAGGGATACTGTGTGCTTGGGACAAGGATTTGATAACTGGAGTACAATTTCCCAATTGTATTCAAGTCGCATCACACCTTC
>LQNS02278161.1:3025881-3037248 GCA_001587735.2 Parhyale hawaiensis
AAAGGTACAAACAATCTCTCTATAAGCCGTATTAGTGCGGAATAAAGAGGTTATTTTCGGATTTATAAGTACCCCGGTAATCCGAAATCCCCGCTAATCCGTCACCCCCTTCCCCCCGTGCTGTGCGAATTAGAGGGGTTTTACTGTAGTACATTTGTGACAGGAGCAGTGCTTTTTAAAAACAGTGACAATTTACTAGAGCACTGTGAGAGTGCATACTAGTACCTCCAACCAGCTAGGCAATGGTAATGATAATTTTCTAGTTGGTTCTGAAACCATGATTTTTTGTATCAACACCAAAATCTAATCATTTGCACCGTTTGATAGAATTAGCAGCTTTTGTAACTTTCTTACAGATCCGTTCACAAGTTTTTGAGTTATGCTGCTACCAAACATTATAGCAATCCTAAAGCAAACACACAGATGGATCAACCGATCATTGCCAAAATTTAATCATTATGTCCTTAAACATTTTTAACAATTCCTGGAAATTTTATAAAGATCCATTTCTCAGTGGCTCGCTCCGACAGAACACCTCTGTCGGTCGCACCAGACCCGCGACAGCGCCCAACTCTGGGGGCGTCTAAATGGTAGTTTGGACTGTGTCAAGGCGTAACCCTCATTGTAGACAGCTTTCGGTATTCTATCTTTTTTTATTTTTATGCCCTGTCCACCTGGTACCTCAAGAGCCCAACAGCAGCACTCCTCATTCTGTTACGACTCGCGCTACTGATAACATCTCCATCTGTGTTCTGGTCTCAGCTGCTGCTGCTCTGTGTTCACCTATCGATCTTAGAGTTTGAGAAATACTTCCCTTACTGTTTATTAATGCTCTAATACGGTTTTTCTTGTTTGGAAATGTGTTTTTACCGTTTTTAGTGATACGTTTTGGAGACTGTGTTTGGTGTGTGATCGGCCTAGGGTGCCGCCATCTTTGATCCTTAACCCATGTCTCCTTGTGTTCACAGAGCTGCAGCAGCTGTTTTTCATGAAGACCAGTGACAGTGATGGTGTTTTGTGCTTTTGTGTTTTGAATTAAGGTTAACATAAATGGTTTTTTCCTCGGAATAGAGGAATAAATACTTGGTGGTACCCTGAATAGAGGAATAAATACTTGGTGCCCTGACAATTCCAACAAGTACAGTCGAACCCCATTTACCCAGACTTCTCGGGGCGAGAGCCAGTCCGGGAAATCGGGGTTTCCGGGAATCTTTTTTTTTTCTCGGAACAAAAAACCTCAAATACCTGGACTTTTTTCCGAATACTTTCCAGACATTTTCTGGTCATTTTCCGAATCTGTTCCGGCCACACGAAATCTTTCCCTACCACCTTTCAAGCCCAATACAGTTATGTTTACTTATCATTTTCGCCCCGGGGGACAAGTGTAACTACGTACATATACATGTAGCTATGTACACTGTACAGCATGTATATACTATACATATATATTACTGTACAGTACAGCACCTCTAATACTGTAATTCAAAACTAGAGAAACACTGTAGGCTACAGTACTGGTTATATATAGGTACTAAATGTACTTACTGAACAGTTATTAGTACCCTACTAGTACTATTAGTACCATACTATATAGACTACCATACTGCATGCATAAGGAGCACGTCTTAACTGCAGTCTAGCATACCTGGCCTAGCCTATCACATAGCTACTGTATGTCCATATGCAATTTAAAGCACTAACATTTGTTAGGACCTACGGTACTGTATGTATATAACATCCTTATTTCATATCCTTATGAAAACTGTTGAAACAACATGAAGCACGAGAAAAGATCTTGTACATACAGTACAATCATACACAGTTCACACATGAACAATCATGCACAAGCGAGAGCAGCGCTGCAACTGACTCACTCTCCAGAATTTGCGTCCGATTCGGACCAACAGACGTGCGCAGAAGTGCATTCTGTACTTTTGCGTCACGTCACGTCCGAGTAACTGAGATTTGTCCGAAGCTGGCAAACCACATGTTCCGGGGCCTCACCTCAGATAGTCGGAAAATGAAGCTGCTTTCGGACTTTTTCCGGACTTTCATTGACGTTCGGAACGTTACCCCATTTACTCGAACAAAAAGTCCTAGGCTCGGAAAATGAAAAAAAGTCCGGGAATCTGGGGTTTCCGCCGCTTTCCGGGTAAGTGGGGTCCGAGTAAACGGGGTTTGACTTTATATTGCTTGCTTAAATACTTTGTGGTAGGCCCCAGTGGCCCTAACAATTCCGCAAAGTATATTGCCCTAGGATTTTTGCTTCCTTTGCGGTGGTGCCTCTTACGGCCTTTCTGTGCCACCTGTTAATGTAACATCAAAGACTGGATGGTAGACCTTTGCTGCCCTAACAATTCCATCTAGCACAGCGATACATTTAGGTGGTAGGCACTTATGCCCCAAGAATTCCACCAAATATATTGTTGCTGTAAGTCTTGGTTGGTAGGCTGTAGTGCCCTAACAATTCCGCCAAGCATATAATGAGTACTCCGCCATAGAGCCAGGCCCTCCTCCAAAATATGGGAGGGCTAATTTCTGCCATAGAGCAAGGCCCCCCAAAATATGGGGGCTTTATACTCCACTTGGTTGGTAAGCCTTGGTGCCCTAACAAGTCCGCCAAGTTTATATATTCATACTTGCCTAGGTTAGGCTGTAGTGTCCTCACAAGGCCGCCAAGCATGTATGTCCTCTCTCTTGGTTTACAGGCTCTAGTGCCGTAACAAGTACACCAAGCTTATGTTATTATTTATACTTGCTTGGTTAGGCTACGCGTCCTCGCTAGGCCGCCAAGCATGTACATACCTACTCTCATGGTTCGTAGGCCTTAGTGCCTAACAAATCCGCCAAGGGATATACAACTGTTGCCAAACAGCGTTTTTCCAACTATTGAGTTGCTCTCCTATAGTTGGAAGGCTCAAGTCGGCCAGATTCTCGATTTGGGCCAATTCCAAGATAGCGCCTGGACGCTGGAAAGCCTGCAGGTTAAAAAAAACGGGAGGTGCACTCTTGCTTCCCTTAGGAAGTACATACAAGAGTGTCCACTTGTTTTCCATGACTAAGTCTAAATCTCTGTAGCTAGGTCAATGCGACCAACAGAATTACAGAGGGTCAAAAGTTAATATTGCCTACCCCCACATAGGAAGATGGTACCTCTCAGATTCCAGTAAGGAAACATCTCTGGCCTTGTATCAGGGATTGTGACTCGCACTGCAGACTGGGGCGGATAATATGTAGCGACCTGTTTTGGACTTAGCCCCATGGGGGGTCTTCCTTTGGGACTGAGTGTATCCTTCTTAGAACCAGATGGGTCCTAATCCCGGGAAACACATTGGTAGAAACCTTGCAGAAGCCCTGCAGTTATGATTTGTGGACTTGCTCTAGCAAAAGGCAACCTGTAGAGGTTGTAACCTTTTTCTTGTGGTTCTGCTGAACTCAGCCGCGGGATGCAATATCCCGGGCGTGCACAGATAAATGAACAATTATCAACTGACAGGTGATATAACTCCAACTGTCTACAGTTGGGTGAAAATGAAGCAGCTTGGGAGGTCCAAGCGTGAACTTAATTTTCCTCAGATGCATCGGCGCATGATCCCTAAGGATTATTTGGACTCTACCTCAGTGCTGTGTATGGAGGTCCAATAATAGTTTTTTACCTTCAAGCTGTTACTGCTTGGAGATTTTAGCTCAGGTCACCTAGGGACCTTCCGTGGCCTAAACTTCACAATAGATTTTCAGGGGGCAGCGGAAGAGACGGCGGCTCGTTGTCTTTAGAGTTCTCAGATAAGATTGTTAGGTGGATTGTGTTTGTTCAAGCTCATTTGGGAGTTAGCTATACCCAGAATCCTCCGACCTTTTGGAACCTGTACATGGGGTACGCATGAGCTGTTGACCCTCAACTCAGGAGGGAAACATTCAATTGGAGACAGGAATGAGTTGTCATTTTGTTTGGGTGAATCATTGCCCCTACTACGGTGGTTAGCGGGATGATGTACCCTAGGTTGGATACCAGGGTTCAGGGGCTGACTGTCCCTTGTTAATAGCATAGTCTTCCAAATTAGTCTGGTTTCCAGGACCTGGGGGTTTAGTCTTGGAAAGACTTCACCCTGAGCTCTAGAACGACAGTAGAAGCTAAAGTCCTTCACTTGGTTCAGGAATTACATCAGCGTAGCTGCAGCGGCTCCAAGGCTGGAATCGCAGCGGCAGGAAGATTCCTCCAGTTATGAGTTTCCTTGAAGTAACAGTGAAATAAACTGTTCTTTGGGACTCCTCCAGGAAGGCCCAGCATTGAATATTGGTCAAGCGTGTCCTACACTTGAACCTTGCGTAAGGGGGCCTTTGAAGCATTATTAGAACTGATTCTTCTCTTGGCCCAGATGGAAGCCCTCCCTATGAAGGTCTAGGAGCAGTGCTCAACAGGCACTCTCATTTTAGCCCTGGGTGCTTCTTCTAGCCAATCCATTAGTAAGAAATCCAAGCTTCAACCACAGATGGTTGTAGATCCATGGTCTGCTTCCTGCAAGAGCTGCAGTTTTGGTTTCTGGAAGGAAGCTTCAGGTCGGAACAGGAGTTGTCCCGTCGGTAAGAAATGGGTTAAACCCCAGTCATAGGTTGGCCAGGACCCAAAGATTGGACGCGAGACTATTGTCTAATCTGGCTACCTTCTTGAGCAGCAACGCCAGATAAGGACTCCCTCGCAGGAGGCCTTTTACCGGCATATGTTTTCTCCCAGGAGTACCGGATCTTATTGACCCCAAAGGTGCTGAGTAGCTAATCCTGTTTACTGACTCCCTGCAGGGAAACTCCCCTCAGGCTCTTCCTGATTGGATAAGTTCGGCCACAAGCTCGAGTGTTGTTTGGCATAACGAGTGCTGCAACTCCAGCGGAACTTCTTGAAAAGAAGCTTCTTTTAGTTAATATTAACTATTGATATAACGCTTTTGCAGTTTTAGAATAGAAACATGCTATCAGGAGGGCAACAGAAAGAGTCATTTTCCTTGCTGTGGGCGCTATTGTGAATGACTCCTTCCCTGAGGGAAGGATAAGGATCTCAGGTCCGCAGCAGGAAACAGATAGGCTACGCACTTATTGTGGAACCTTGGTCAGTATGCTGGACTGAGATGTATGGCCAAGCTCTGAGCGCAAGTTCGTCTCTTGGTTAGATTAGCACTGTGAGGGGACTCTGGTTTGTCATAAGCCTAGGCAAAAAATATACGCCAGTAGACAATTCTTAAGATGGCCATTGGCTAGCTCAGGGTAGCGCTGGGGAAGTTTATAAGTTCCCAAATGATTGAACAACGTCTAGGACAGGGGGCAGAGGTCTCCACTATTTCATAGACTCTGTTCTGTCTCGGAGAAGATTGAGACGACAGAGGGAGTTGGAGTTGGGAGGATGAGCAAAAACAGAGCTAGTAGTTTTCTCCCTCTTCGGAGTGGTTCAGGAACCAGGCTCCTGACAGGGACAATGGTTCCGGACCCTTGTTAGCTCAGTTTATTGAAGCAGGCTTATGCCTTTACCTTATCCTCGTTGAGTCCTGCGGATAAGTGATCCTAGGTCACAGAGACCTAGGATATATACTAAAATAAATTTGTAGCTAACTGATTTAGATAGTGGGTCGATCACCAGGAGGAGACTGGACTCAGAAGCCTGGAGTGGTAGGTGCCTCTGTTCTGGAAAAATTGGAGAAAATCTTTTCTCAAACGAGCTGACCAAGATCTCTTTTGGTCCAAGGTCAGAGCCTCTGATAAGCTCAGGTCTCCAGGGCCGAAGGAAGTCCAAGTTGCGTACTCTCCCCCAATCACAGGGTCCTCATTGAAGTTGCCTCTTGACCTTGTCTGAAGGGGGGAAGCTTGCTTAACCATAGAGTAATGAAGGTCAGTAGGTACAGGACCCTCCCTGAGGGTCCTGTCAGGGTTTGCTTTTTTACGAGGGAGGAAAACTATTCCATAACAAGAAATCGTCCTCAAATTGACACAAGGGAAAGGTCCTTCCCCTGATTAGTCTACCGGACATCAGAAGTTAGTGTTCCTGAACCTAGGAGAGGACTGCCTCCTCAGTCGGCTCAGTGGAAACGGTACTTATTGAAGTTTCTGTAATGGCAGTGTCAGCTTCATGGAATTAGGAAGTGTCATTATTTGAACTAACCTGGTCCACCGAGCAGACAGTTCAGGATGCTGGTCCAGTGGGGATAGACTGTAAGCCTTCTACGGGTTCCCCCGTCGAGAACCAGGGATTCAAGATCCTCAGCTGAGAAATCTCAGCTGACTGGCAGAGGCAACACTGGGGAAGACATGTCCAGAGCAATTTTGCTCTACAATAGGTTGTAGTTCTGAAAAAGACATCGGTTAACCAGGTACAGAAGGGGGAACGAGGGCTCACAGCTCTTGCTGAAAATCCAGCGCTCACGGAATTTGACCACTGCCACAGATGAGCAGTTTTCGGAATGATCCGAAGCGGGATCCAGCAAGGACTCTGAAGCCTTTTCATGTCTAGAAGGAGCCAAGCAAAAAGCAGTAGTCCTAGAGGGTCCAGGTATCTCCAAAATCTTCACATAAAGGTTGAAGGCAGCAAAAATCAGGGTTAGAACAGTATTGTCCTAACAGGATTTTTTTCCATTAATTTGTTCTGGGACTATCCAGAAAAAGGCAGTTTATTGATAACCGATCTTTTGATAGAAGATCAAGGGTACGGCAACTCACTGAAGATGGTTGCCAGGTACCCCTGACATTAGAGGTGACTTACAGTCACTTTCCTGCCATTGTTGAAACAGCTGGATTGTCTGAAGGAAAAATCTACAAAGAAGGTAGAAAATAAATTAGTTCAGGTCAGGATCCTTTGCACCAGCAACTCAGGGGGGGGGGGGCGGCATGAAACCCCTTCCTGCTGCGCCGTGGGTATGTCAGTGTGCTACCGATAGAGGTGTTCTGTTGGAGCGAGCCACTGAGAATAGATAGTGTTGCAACTAATTCTTTTCTGTGGCGAGTGAAGACAGAACACCTCGGGAGGGTCAAACAAACCCAAAGCCTCTTCATCTCCATACCCTAGGGTGAGGTTGATGTATTAATGCGCATGTTGTGCCAAAATGAAGGGTGCTGCTGCGGGGCTCCTAAGGTACCAAGTGGGCGGGGCCTAAAAAAAAAGATAGAATACCGAAAGCTATCTACAATGAGGGCTATGCCTCGAAACAGTCTGAACTACCATTTAGATGCCCCCCGAGTTGGGCACTGTTGCGAGTCTGGTGCTATCGACAGAGGTGTTCTGTCTTTGCTCGCCCCTGAGAAAAATTCTTCGCAACACTCCATCCATTATTCTTTTTGCTATTTGTATGTAAATTCCATAGACAAAATCAGTCTTTTCCCACTGTGCTGGGCAAAAAATGTCGAGAAGGGATGCAGTAAATTCACTTTGAAAACTCGCCAATTTTTCTACCTCCGTGTGGGGCATTACAGGTCAATTTTTTATAACTTATTACTATCTACATTTTTTACAACAAACTGGGGGTCATTTTATAGGTCTGAATGAGGGTTATAAAATGGTTTAAGAGAAAATATTTCAGCTTTTAACTGTAGCTGGTTCTAGAAGAAAAACAACTGTCTTGTAATGTAAAAATAAAACTCTTGATTTTTTCAAGTAGCTTCCATAGCCTACTGTTTCATTGTTTACCTAACTATGTTTCACTCTGCAGTGTAAATGTATATCTAAATTGTCATAGCATTACATGTAGCTATCGAATAGCAGTCTCACCTGACCACATAATTCATTTCATCAGTAGTCTACTACTCTACCGTTAATTTCAAAATTGGTGTGTAGGTCTTAACCCGACGACGTGCAAGAATGCCTGGATCAACAACTGTGCCACTTGCTGATCTTCGAGAGACTGACATTGACATGCGAGTGTGAGTACCTAGTCACTACCTACTGTACCTAGTTGCTTTTACCGTTTCTAATTCAGTGGCTCCCAATCTTTTCTATGCTGGGATTTTCCAGAAAGTTCTTGATGTCTTATTGCACCTTAACACAATTGATTGCTCAATTGATAAACAATATAATTTATAATGTTAGTTTATTTGTTATTTTTGAATGACTCGAAAGTTCAAAATGCTAAAAGAGTTCACACCTCCTAAATGTTCCTATGTTACACCTTCAGGGTGTAAGTACCTCTGCAGACACCCTGATCCAATTTTGTGCAGCTTGTTATGAGAAATTGGGAGCTGAACTGTTAGGTGATTATATTTTATGAACAGTTTGGTTTTGATAGATAACCAATAGAAGAAAAAGGAGGCTTTTAAGAGTTGTTAGAAGTATATACATATTTGAACTGCACCTTGACGTTACAGTGGTAATTGAGCAAAACATTAGAGCTTTTAAAAACTCTTACAAATCGAGCTGTCAATGAAAGTCACATTTGAGGTAAAAGAGTTAGACCGTATATAGATAACTTTCAAAAATTGAGCTTGAAGTGAGGGTAAGCCTCAAAGAATTCTCTCCACTAAAGCTCAGTTTACCTGAGAAGATGATTTTTAGCTATAGCTACCACAATATATCTAGCTACCACGCCCTTTGCTATAGCTACATATAGGCCTAGTTAGCTACCATATTGTTTGTACTGTAGCTATACCATAGGTACCTATAGTGTTTGCAATAGTAATTTCCCTTACCATGTTCTAGGGTTGGTGAAAGCTTGAAGGAGTAGCAGCTGCTAGAATTGTTGAAAACGAAACCTCTAAAATGTGGTATGAGGTTGGGGTTTGCCTTTGAAAAATTTACTTTTGAAGAAAATTTGGGCATAAGGCCTACCTACCTACTTGGAAAAGTTATGGCAGTTTTCAATAAATATGCTGATTTTACTATCAAGAGTAGTGATTATTGCCACACTAATAATCAAACTGAGCTTCTACTTTACTCTTCTTTCCATTTTCCTACACTTTCTAATGCTGCTGCATCCTGTTCTTCCTTTTCTTGCCTGACTTGCTGTTCCCATGCCCATTGATTCTGGGTGGGAACACCCTCTTGCATGAGTTCCTCATTGCTATCAACATACCGGTACCTACTGTATGCCTATGCCCAATCTTTCTTCCTGTGTCAGATTGCCTTTGTTGTAGATATGGAGCTGTAAATTACATAAGATAATACCTAATATACATGATGGTTACACATCATTTCTTTGCATAGCCTAATTTTATATATTAGGGTAAGTGGCCCCATTCAGATGCACTGGCCCAAAGGAGGCGCAATTGTGGTAAAAAGGCTGTGGCACAGCGACCGGATGCTGCAAGAAATGTCCAATACCCGCAAAAAAGGCCCATATATGTGTCTCCTAAACACCCGCCAAAGCTGATGTATGATTCGCATATCCCACAATATCCAGACGCCTCACAGCACTCCCCCACTGCAGGTGCATCTGCATTAGGCCAGTGCATCACATTTGGGCTACTTACCCTAGTCTTAATGTCTTAATATGGCACTGTATTGTGATATTTGCCCAGAAATCATCTAAAGCTGCAAATTTTAACCTGCCTATTCGCAGTAGTATGGATGAGGTACTAATATTCTCAAATTTAGGCACATTGTTTGGAGCTGTGGCATTATTTATATGCCTATTCTCATGGGTATTGATGAGGCAAAGTATATAGCTAGTTCTGATATTTTCACAGAGATGATGGCTTTGGGAGCAATGATGGAGGAGTAGATGATGGTCTTTCTGAAGGAGGACCGAATGGTGGCGTCCCGGGCATTGTGCCACGGTCTGCTGGTGGTGGAGGTCGTCCACCATCACCAGGCACCCGTGATGATGGCACCAGCCGAAGGCGTGGATACTTCCCAGTGCATAATCCTGCCAATGATGTGCCTTCAGCTCCAGGACCCAAGGTACCTATGTAGCTACAGCCATTACTAACTGTATGGGCTCTAATTTATGTAATATGAAGATTGCGTCTGCTCAATATCTGCTCTCAAGCATTGAAAAAATTTTTGTGTCTTCACTCCATCAGTTGACCATTATTATTGCACAGTCTTATGTGATGACAGAAATTTTGAAGAGCATATTCAAAAATACTAGCAGTCTAGGAAGCCTCAAGTTTGTTCGTGTGCAATGTGAAGTGAGCATTAATACATTTACAAGGAATCTTTGTACTATTATTTGCTTTTGCCTGCTTTGCATCTACTGTTTCCCTCTACTATAACATTTCCGAGACTACCTACCTACTTATCATTGTTGATCCCTTTGTCTGTTTGTAAATACATGTACATACATATAACAGTAAGGACGTTTTATAGGCTTGGCAAAGCACATTCATAGATTAGATCACATAGTATCATATTTACCACTATCATATATTGATAAGCTTTTTTTTTCAGTTGTTTCATGAAGCATTTGTTACATATATGAATTAATAAGAGCGCTATGAAGTAAACTCTTTAGTTCCAAAGTCTGCACCTCCTCTGAAACAATTTGTAACTGTTAACTTATCTATTGGTTTTTGAATTCCAATATTCACTTGCATATTTTTGTTTCCTCATTTTTCATGCTACATGCCATTTTTTTAATTTGGTGGATATACAGTATATGTATATTTTGTAAATACATTCATTAGCTACATGTTGATCGAGATATACCTAGCTAGTTTTCTGGATCAGTGTACATGCTTTGCACATGCATCTTGGTTTTCTCCGATTTAAAAATACCATATTGTCTCAAATCTTTCATATTTGTTAACATATAAAAATTACAAATGCCACCTTGATCATGGTGTAAATTGAGGTTTTTTCCTCTTGTTGTTTCTTTGCTGCATTTCATTTCTAGCCTGATGCAGAAAGTGGCACCTGGACTTCATTCTGTGACAAAGTTTCTTATTTTGGTGCTTGCCTGCAAATCTAATTCCTTGTTGGAATAGATTTTAATGCTGTATCAACTACTTGATTGAGGCACAGATAAAATTCTCACGGGACATAGAATTGTTTGTAAGGTGAAACAGTTGATCTTCAGTGGCTCATGGGTTGGTGCACTCAAAAGTCCAGGTACCTCTATACGGTTGCACCTCGTATTCATGAATACTGGCATTGGAACTAATGGGCTAAGCCAAGTTGAACCTCTCCTTTATGAGCACAAATGGATTTTTGTTGCCATGTATTCAATCTTCAGATCTAAATACATCATTCATGAACTGGGATGTCAAGTACACAAGTTCAGAGCTCGTGGGTGTTGCAAGCTTAGTTCAATAGGTAGTTGAGAAGTCATTATGAGCAAGCATCTAGTCTTCATTGCCCCTCCGTTACTTCGACTTATTCACAAAAATCTTTTATGTTAAGGGATATTCGTTGGATAGCCATCTCCTCTACCTCCTCCCTGCCCCCCCCCCCCCCCCCCC
>LQNS02278161.1:3037254-3050460 GCA_001587735.2 Parhyale hawaiensis
CCCCCCCCGCCCGCCTCTTGACTGGTGTTGTGGGGCGAGGTTCAATTGTGCTTGCGTTTGGTTGAGATGCTACCTATATTGTACGTTAACTCCACAAACTAACAGATGGAATTTCGAAGGTATCATCAGCTAATACCTTTTCAAATAAAAGCTAGTTGGCTGACTCCCTGTTGCCATTGCATGCTCTTGAAATCCTTCAAGAGCTCATATTGGGTTTTGTTCCTGCTTCCTATTCCAGGCATGCCATGCAAGCAATAATTGCTTGCTACTAACAAAGCTCATTTCCTTGCTTTAGAAATGCGGCAAGGAAGCTCTCCCCACAACGGACTAAGTAAGTGCCTATTTGCTTATAATTTGCAATGGTACTCTTAAAGAAAACAAAGTACCTATAGACGTAGCTACTCCCCAAAGGCCATTTAGAACTATGCCGTAGCTATTATGTTCTTCCTGAATATTTTTGTTTTTACTCTTAAAATATAGTTCTTCAGTTCACCAATTGCATGAATGCTAACTTGCTGATAATTTCCATTGCTACTGTTAAAAATATGTAATCCCTCAACTATTGCAAGGATCTGTTGCTTTCTCTATTTATATAATAATGTTAGAAACTATTTACTCAACCATTTATGTAATTTCCTGCTGATAATTTCCATTGGTACTGGGGAGAAATATTTTATCGAATATCTTTAACTTTTGTAGTATACTCCAACCTACCAATAGGTTTTGAATTACTCCAAAAAAAAAATTTGTACGTTGAGCTATTTTATGCAGTGAGTAGCTATTTCTATTTTGTATATAGCCTATACAGTTGTCAATTGTTCCACATTGTGCTTTAATATTGTATTTTTTCTTGTGAAACATCACAATTATTATATTTAGCAGCATGGTAGAGGTGTAAGGAGTTAATATATTGTTATGGGTGCAGAGTGTCAGATTTAGACTCCCGTTACTTCTGGAACTGTGAGTCATACACTGTCCAGCCCTAGTTCTTAGGGGTTCATTCAATTTAGATATGCACAATTACTTTTCTCTGCACAATTTGTTTCATTTCTTTTGGCTTACTCCTGCCTTTAGTCCCAGTTAAGAAGGTAGGTAATAATAATAATAATAATAATAATCCAGAAATGGGTTCCGCATGTTTCAGAACATATTTTATGTCCCTAGAATGGCCTGTCTTAACTGTCTGTTGTAGCCAGAAAAGCTTACTTACACTACCTTATTATGTACTGTAATATAATTTGTATCAAATCCACTTTTCTTTATTTGCTTCCCACCAGTTATATTACTTGCCTCCTCTTATAACACCTACATGGCAGTGTCGCAGTCAGCTTAAATTAACTCGCCTAATATATGAGGCTCTTGGAATTATTCGGTTTATTCTCATTATTAATACAAAACAGTATACAAGCCGTGATAGCTCGAGTGCTGTACTGCAGTCACACACATTTCTGTTATTTCCTGACGTGTACGCACTTCTTTGTAATGCTCGAATGAGCAGCGTTAGTTGTTGCGTTTGGTACAGTATGCTTTCAAGGGCCTCTCTCAAACTGCCTGCTGTATAAAAATGATTTTCCTTCGACGTCATCATTTCCTGCTGAGGCGATCGTGTTATTTTAGCTTCAATATCTCTGTCTTTTCCTCCTCACGTAGGGTAAAGTTCCCTTAGATGTCAACCTCTACGCTACCAAGAAGACTGTTGCTCAAGGTATGATGGACTTGGCCCTATTGACTGCCAATGCCAATCAGCTGCGCTATGTGCTGGAGTCGGGATCTACAGGCAGCATGTACTACTACCTCAATATTGTCCTTATCTGCTTCAGTATCATATTCCAGGTTAGTTATAAATATGCTCAAGTTCTTGTTAGATCAGCAGAATGTATTGCTTCCATTCTACTCGTCTCCTTGATTATCATATGCCAGGTTAGGTAGCAATAAATATGAATAATTCTTACAGACTTGGAGTTAGTAGTTTTAGGAAGCATGAAATTAGAGTTTGTGACACCTACTTGTTCCAGGAGTTGAGGTTCAAAAAAAAAGTTTAACTTTGTTCATAATCTTTTTTGCTATGGAGTCAGCGTTGTAAGAAATCAACCGTACACTAAGTCCTTAAGTCAAAATTAGACTTTCTCCACTCCGTTCTCCACACCCGAGACTTTGTTGCGCCAATAGCATACAGTGTACGGTATGTTGTAGCTCCTATTTACCGTTTTCCTCTCTAAAAGACCATTTAGTTAGCTATATATTAAATAATACCGTTCCAATGAATTTATAATATTTAATGGGCATGGTACGGTAATGGAATAACTCCAGGTTAGTTACCAAACTCTTGTTAGGGCTCATTAGTTCTTATTTAGTTTTAGGATTATTTTACTAACGTGCTAGCATAAGTATATCGTCTAGTAGGTAGGACTGCATGCACCAGGATAAAGTTCCTATCTCATTTCATTCTTTCTAAAGACTAGACACACACAATTTTGTTTTAATTTTTTTTATTTTTTATGGCTTCATATATGCACAATATCTTCCTGTGTTAAGTTGATTTTATCTTAGGAAAACTATCAATGTACCTATGCAGGCGTTTCTGCTGAATCCCCTCAGGGGCATAGGATGAGCCATAGGGTTAAGTTAGGTTCGCCCATCCTATGTGATGGGGAGCAGCGCGCTCGGGGGGGCTCTGTAGGTTACCTTAGCCATTAGCTAGACATTTGGGACGTCTGTCTTTCGTGCCCGCTTTGCTTCCTCCCACTGTCATATTCATACTGCGCTTACTTTTCCCTATCCTACCTCTTTTTTTTTTCTGGCTTGCTGTTCTGATGCTCGTTGATCCTGTGTAGGAGCACCTTCTTGCGTGGGTTTCACGTTTTTATCGACTATGTATCCCTTATTTCTTCCTTTATTGGATCGCCTTTGTTGTGATATAATAACTCAATTGAATTGAACTGTTATAATTATGTAAAGGTACTAGTGATTAAAATATTCTCGATATTCGTTTCTTCAGGTCATCATAGGTGTGGCGCTTATATTTCTCGGTCGGTACAACGTCTCCCATGAGCAGCACGCCCGCAAGGTTGGTACCTACTGGCGACCTGCGACAGCTTTATATACTCTACCTAAGCAAAGTTCATATTACCCTACCTTTGAGGACCGTAGTCTTTTCTAAATGACGTTTCAGATGATGCTATTCCTACGAGAGACCGACATTGTAGTTAGTTCTTGTAGAGTTAAATAAATTCGGCCTCACCCAGGGTGCACCCAAGAAGTTTTCAACACCTAGCATTTTGATGCCCGTTTAGTGCCTATATTTATTCCCGCAAAATCCGCGATTGAGATTATTTCAGTGGGTCGCTTCCGGCAGAGTACCTCAGGCCAACCGGGAAGTCACGGGCGATTATTGGATATTCTCTGATGCCGTTTCTATCGACATTGAGTAACTGCCTATGAATTTCCAATAGCAAGAGCTACTTTGCCGCTCGCCTACAACTCAAAAGCGGTCATAAGCAAATTCAATAGGTTTGCGGTCCAATTTTGGAACCCATTGACTGTCCAATTTCTCCTGACTTGCGTGAAGCGGTTGGATTGGTGGTGACAATGTAGATAAAGACTTATGACTATTGCGATTTTGTCCATAAATTGTAGCTCTTACTGTGCAATTCCGAAGCCTTCATATGACGTCATAATGGGGTAGCTAAGTGAATTTGCTGTTCATCGTCCGCAGTGATCCCACATTTGCTATTTTTTCTAATTTTAACTGTTCTGAATTCCTGGGCACTGACACATGATAGTGATGCCTCTGCTCTTGGACTGTCTAAAAGCAGTTGTATGTTTTTTGTTTTACCTTGTCAGTGATATACCATAATTAAAATACTCGAGTATCAGTGCATTATTACCGCTGCAGATGAAATTGATACATGGGAACTGTGTCGAATGGTTGGATGTTGTAATGACGCGCTGCACTAAATTCGATGCACTGTATTGGAGGAAAATTTTTTGACATAATCTTGCATCACTCGGGGAAGTTCCTAAACCTACGAAATTGTTTACGAGCTGTCTTTGTTGTATTTTGTTTACATCCTAATTTTGGCCATACTTCATTGATAATGTAATACATCGCTCGTATGCGATAAGTGTCATAACTCAATAATTGCTATTTTTCAGGAGAGGCGAAAACAGTTGTAATATCGCCGTATTTTCTTAACTATCACTTGAATAATGACCTTTCTCAAGCGGCCACTTTTACAGACTCAATTATGGCGTTAGTGTCACTAATAGAACTTGATGCGGGCGTTGTGATGGTGGCAACACTCAAAATGCACTGTTATCGCAAACGAGCGATAGCTATGGTTTCTTTGCAAAAATATAGTAAAATCTCGTAGCAAGCTTGACGCTGGAGCTGCAGGCATCTCGTTAGAAGCACAAACTACTGTAGTTTCGATAATTGATCAAGATAAAACATCTCTGGCTATGTCCTATGTATAGTTGATTACTAACCCCGTGCTTTCGACCCCCACAGGCTGACATTTTAAACAACTGGATAGTGCTATGCGTCTTCCTCATCTCTGTGGTGAATGTTTTCATCTCAGCCTTTGGTGTGGAGCCTCTGGACGGTCTGAACCCCACGCTCGTGCGCGCTGCTGTGGAAAGTGCCGCGGAAGCCAACCCTAGCAACATCCTCGGCTGATCCCTTCCGTATGGACGTGTACTCTTCTCACTTGAGTTCATGCGTAGACCACACCAGACTCGACCGTCCGCTCATCGCTAGTGGGTTTTCCTAAGGTCGGTTTTTGCTAATTGCTCTTGGTGTTTTAATTGGCATTGAGACTAGACAAAAGCTATTCGTAGTGTTATGCACTAAAATCGCAAATATTTGTTGATTATCTATGGATGATATCATTTACGATCTTTTATCGGTCGTTTTTAGTGTCTTGCTTCTTTGGATTCTGTTATTTCTGATATGGATAAATTAGTGTTTTTTTTGCTAATAATTTGTTTCATTACTGTTAGGATTTTTAGTTTTCAAGGTTTCAGAGTTAATTTACACAGTCTGCTTTATGGCTGGTGCACACTCGAAGCAACAGAATGAGTTTACGCTACTGATTACATTATGTGGCATAAAATTGTAAAGAAACTCGTTTTTTCTTTTGACTTGCTTGTGTCGCAGCCTGTAGAATTCAACCGTCGAAAAGATCAGATCTCGAGTGGACAGTCAAGCTTGGTGCTGGCTATGTTTCTGTAGGCATTAGAGCAATACATGGTTATTATGTTGAGTGTACGAGCATAATCTGATCCCATTCACTACCTGAGCTGAGGAATGTCACAGTGATTCCTCGTTGCTTACTTACACTCATCGTCTCGCTAGGCATCAGAGAGCGGTGTGAGGTTCTTTGTATTACGGCGAGGAGGTCTGTGTATCATTGGCAATAGGGATCCTTGGAGGAATAGAGGTTGTAGAATTCAATTCTGAGAGCTTGGGACCGTAAGTTAATTTCTTAACACTAGAAGTATAAACTCTGTGACAATCATTTATGAAGACTATTGAGCAATAGACGTTCATGTTAAAATTTCCAAGTCTTTAAATGTTTAAATGGTGCATTGTTTGCTTTCAGTAATTACAGACACTTTTAAAGACAAGTAAATGTACGAAACTGCAAATAATGGCTCCCGATAAGACATAAGTGTATACCTAACGTATGATCCTCGTAGTGACTTGTCTCCAGTTAATCTAGTGCGTGTACCGATGTTTTAATATAATTATCTATCTGTTGTAGTTTTTCAACGAACGAATATTGCCTTTCTGTGTAACAATATTTCTTAGAATGTTTCCACCTGCACTGGAAGATGTTGCCTTATCCAGCAATGTTTATTTTTCTGCATGCAGCGCAGAAAACGGCCCTTGATCCAGGTCGTTGCTGTTTCTGCTTATCATAAATGAGATATTTTTTGTTTCAGTTTGATAGATTCTGAAAAATATTATGCTGTCATATTTTCAACCTGTATGGAAATTGTTTGATGAAATGATTTTAGAAATTTTGGACTATTTTTACTTTACTCGAAGAATGTTTAATGATATTACAGTAATGCCTTTCAAAGTGTGATAATTTTCAAGTAGCTTACAGTTGGGATCTGATTTATTAGGGAATGTCCTAAGTATTTAAGTAGGCTACCTATGTGAATGAATGCGCTCAGTATTTGCTACCGTTCCTTAACCTTTATGTACCTGGTTACTAATATGATTTTGTGTATTGCACTACATTTTAAATGAACTATAGGTAGTATACCAATAATATCTCTATTTATACATTACGTTTAACTTTGAAATTGACCCTATCATCACCAGGCTGTGCTACCTCGCTACGATGCCTTCCTCTGCCGTACGAATCCAATAAAACACAGAACCCTTGTAGCAAATTAACACAGCCTGGTTACAATAGGACTAACTATGCAGCAGCGTGATAGTAGAGTGCACTAGGTGTCGGTGGCTGAGACAGCGCATGCACCTACTTGTACCTAGCTCGATACGCGCTCTTCCGGGCGCACTATCGTCGTTCACGACGATAGTGCGTTCAAGTAAGCTTTCCTGCGCGCGCCACCACTAAAATAAACACTACCTAGGCTAACCTAACCTAGCCTACCCTTACCTAACCTGACCTCCTTACCTTACCTTCTAACCTTATCTAACCTTACCTAACTTGATGAGCGATACACCGAGCAGTACGGCGCACCAACTTGAACGCCGCTCACGCGCACACGATCTGCGTACACAAATCGTCGCGAACGACGATAGCGCATCCGGGGCTCGCTGAGTGAATTTCGGTGTGGGTATTGTATGTGGTCTACATGAAGTTCAGGCATAATATGTTGAGTGTGGTACCTATTCTAGCTGAATCGAACCTATCTTAACCTATTAACTAACGTATTTCCTAATTTGCTGTTTGCTTACGCGGTTATATTGTGTTCCCAGGGAAAACTGCCTCGCGCGTGGGCTCCCCGTGTCTATCGACATACTGTACTTTATATCCTTTAATTCTTCCTCTGTGAGATCACCGTTGTTGTGGAAACAGAGGCTTAATCTGCCTACGGCTCAATATAATATTGATGATAAACTGACGTAAGACATACTATGAAGTTGGCCAAATACTGCGCAAGGCCCTAGAATTCCCCTTAGCTCGGCCTACAGTAGGTACCTACCGTCCCAGCCTCACCTCAATCCTTCACTTTCTGACAGTCTTCATTCGGTTGTTCTTTTTCTGCTGCTATGGGACGTTGTTTACATTCGTGTTTAGGAAGACTTAAGGTACCTTATACGGTGATGAATAGTAGAGGTGCCATTGTTTACGTTTTCATACTAGTACCTAATGCCTAGTATACATCGCTGTATACTTATACTTATATTGAAGTTTATGCAGTCATATTATTCTTTTATACCATACTTGACTGCTTATATTTTACTGGTATATGAATTTATATGTTATTATATTTTATTTATGAATATCTCTGCAGTAGTATATATAGGTAATGTAGATGTAATGTGTAATGACTCCATAATGTTCTATGATTAGTTTTATATGATTGTTTTGAATTGCAAGATTTGGCGCTGGTGCGGTATCGCCATACTGCACTGACGTATTGGTAATCATTGATTTTCTCCCATAGCTAATTGTTTTTCATTGCATCAATTAATGGTCATTCAAGGTTCTAACTCATCCTCTTAATTGGAAAGCTGTGCGTGCAGGTACTTCATTAGCAGTCCGTGGAACTTAACCAAGCCTCTCGTGAGCTTTGCTTTCTCTCTTTATCGAGGTTTTTTCCGCAGTTTATTCCTTCCTCTTCCATTCCACGTGCTTCTTGTTATCGATAATTTGCTTAGTCTCGGCCTACACGCATAAGGTGTGTCCCTTCTCAGCTATTGCTTTTGAATCTCATGTATTGCTCAGAATTCTCTTGTTCATGTGCTGTTGACGCACTGTAGATCTTACCTTTGAATCTCATCTCTTGCTCAGAACTATGTGGCTACCTTATACCCCGTTAATAATATGGCGTTTTTGTTTCCTGGCCAAAATAAAATAAAGTGTGACATCCCAACCAGTAAGAGAGACCAACTTTCACCGTGTAGTGATGATTTGATTGTCTTTTGAAATGTACCGAAGTACGGCGAGCTGTGACGTCACATTTTTCATTTTGGTCACGTGACAAGACCACTACTTATTTGTACCCTCGGCCAGAGTTGATACAGCCTCGCACACTTATCTTTATTTTTACACAGTGTTGCACTCGATATTAATTTGCGGCTCGAATTTAGTACTTGCAGAGCTTGCCCTTTTAGTTTTATTATGTTCTGACTGCTCACTAATGCCTAGCTATCTTTACAAAATCGTCACGTTAAAAATTCCTGCATTGTTGTTTCCACATCTTAATTTTGTTGCGCTAAATACTGTGCAAATATTGTTAGCCATTTGCCCACACTCTGAATCTCGCTAATCGGCAGGTACTGATTGTGCTAACAATTAATCCCTTAGTGTAAGCGGCCCGCACTGGTGCTCCCAGCATATTCCTCAATGTGGGTTGTTGATGCGACAGCTAGAATCAATTTCTAGGGAGCGATCCTCGTGTCGTGGGTCCGTCGCATGGCATGAATAGGTTTATAGCTATAGTACCTATCTAGGAAGAGTTAAGATGGCTTTAACAAGAACACAAGAACACACCTACTTACCTATATCTTTGTATGTAGAATAGGAATAAATCAGTTAGTGGTGGAAGTGTAGTGGGTGAGATAGCGCTGTAGCGATCCCTAGTGGCTGATAGGAAATTAGGTAGCTTTATTCTTATATCTAGTGGCTATTGGGAAATTAGATGACTACACTGCTAGTTTTATTACTTACAGCATTCTGTGCCGTGCACTAATTTACTTAGTGACCTCTACACTGTCTCAATATCGGATACAAATAAAAAATTAAATTTCGCAGGTTATTCATCTTGTTGCTTTTCAAGTGTTGCCCTCATCTAAATATTTAATTTTAATTCATTGGCCTCATACTACGCGACTTTGAAGCTCCTAGCGCTTTAGTTATATTAGTTTCTACAACGTTGTGAGTTTTTTGTATGCTGTTTAGTAATACGTATGTTTAGTTTGGCAGTCAGAAATGTTTCCATCATCATCATCTTTTCTTATAATTTTACAGTGATCCTATGCCCAGTCGTACTGACCTTCAATAGAAGTAGTGTACATCGCTAGGATTTGTCGCGTCCTATGTTTCGTTGAAAATTATTTGAAAAAAAGCTTGATTTTCTGTGTGTGTTAGAAACTTACTGTTTGTTTTCTGTATATGATGCCATGTTGTAATTGAGCGAAATAGATGTATTGTGATGTGTTGTTGTAAAAGATGTTTTGTATTGCTTTTTTTTTAAATTGTTTCTTCTATTACAGTAGTTTGCTATTTCGAAATTGTTTCCTATTATTCTCTGTGGAATTGTTTGGTGTAACTTAAAACTATTTTATTTAATTGTATTTCAATAGGAGAATTTTTGTATTCTTCCCGACGTGTTTCATTTTTTTATTATCCAACAGTTATCAAAAATTTGAAAACTTAATTTATTTCATGACAATTTCAGAAGCTGGTAGTCGAATGTCTTAGAAAACTCTCTTCACGTTTTTTATGTCTATGAATCTCTGCAATTTGATATGTGTGATTAAAGAGGCTTCCATCTCGAACAGTTTTAATGCTTCCTTCTGTAACATAATTGGGGTAGACACAGAACCTAGTTTTCGGCTTCTTGGCCGGTATAGTTCTTTGTTTTTTTTGCCCCTGAGGGGCATTGGACGAGCCATAGGGCGAGGTTGGTCTATAGTCTACATGTAGCTAAGCAGAATGTTTGCGTCACGACGTGGCCAAAACAAAACCAAGTGTAGTGTTGATTCCAATTAAGATTATGCCGGGTACTAATTACCGTCGCATCATAAACGTCCCTTCGAAAGTGCTGTGACGTCACACTTGGTTTTGTTTTGATCACGTGCTGAGGATCTTTCTTTAAGGGGACTTTGCGGTTCCCTGCGACCGAGCACCTCGAAGATGCGTCGCCACTAAATTGCTTTTCATCTCCGTACTCCTGATAATCGTGTCTGCTGTTCTCCCTCGTCTCTCCCAGTTTGCTGCTCCCCTTTTCGGTTATTTTCCGTGTATGGGTTCCTTGATTTTTTCGTGTGCTACAACGTGCCCCATCCTGCTCCTCTTTGGATTGCTCTGCTGGTTGGGAGATTTAATATAAGAATAGAAATGTTAATAGAACACAGTACTGAACACCGCAGGGTAATCACCTGTTGTTCTGTTCATTTTCAGCTACGTATGGTGTTTTTCAAAGCTGCATAACCTTGGGAAAACTATTTTCTTCGAATGGCAAAAGTACAATGTCTTGAATACGAAGGCGTGATGTATTCATTTGCGATAGTTTTTGTCCATTTCCAAAGTCGCTCTATGTTTCATTTTCCCCTTGCGTTCTGACCCATTTTGCTTCTCTCCATTTTCTTATTGCTGCCGATGATGCTTTGTTCTGCTTTTCCTTTTCTTTCCCAATTTTCCCGTACGCATTGATCCTGAGTGCAAGAACACCGTGATGGATGGGTTCCACGTTCTTATAGACAAATGTATTGTACGTCTTTCTTCTCTTCCCCTGTTTGATCGCCGTTGTTGTGGAGGCTCAGGCTTACACTTATAACTACGGTATAATAATAATTGAAATGTGATCCGTCTAGTCACCGAAGCTAAGAGCAGATACGGGACGGCCTGCATCCATTTTCCGCCCTTGTAACAAGACTGCTGCCGCAGGGAGTGAGCCCTACCGAGGTGGACTTCGGTGTGCTTAATGGACATCGCACACTGCGAACTTTTCAGCCCATCCTCGTAGGTCCACTTGGGGAGCGTGCGGTCCCCCGGCGTCCCAAGCACAATTTTTAATTCTTATTTTAGAACTGTGAAGATTCCCGCTTGTTTTTGTGGTATCTTCATACCATTAGATGATTTCCACTGCTTTTATATATTTCGTGAATTGCGTTGCGTTGAAATAGTTCAATTTAATTTTCGTGATTGCGTTGCTGAGTTTAAATAGCTTATTCAATGTTTTCACGACTTGCGCTGAGTTTAAATTGCTTAGATTTTCAATATTTTCATGATTACGTTCAGTTTAACTTGCTCATTGAATGTTTCTACGATTTTGTTTCTTCTGTTCTTCTTCTGCTGGCAGTCTTTATTGCTTTTGGACCTACTTCAGCTGACAGACTTAATTGGCTATATTTTTCTGCGTCTGTTGTGAATATCATCGACCTTCTTTTCCCTACGTCCACTGACAGGCTTAATTGTCTTTTGTGCGCAGGCTTCTACTGACACTCTTAATCGTCCTTGTTTCACCTAAGTCAGCTGTAAGACCTAATTGTCTCTTTTTCCTACTTCTTCTATCAAACGCAATTTCCTTCTTTCAGTTTCCCTGCACAGTTTTCCTTACTTTGACTAATTTCCATTAGCCAATAAAGCCCTTCTGACGGGCCCATCCCTGCCACAATATGTTTGGGCATCACGCACCCAAGGATTCCGAGTGCCTTCTCCACAGGGGATGTCGCATCTGGCCGCAGTTTCTGCTGCTGAGGTCAGTTTTGTAGAGTTAGGTAGGTTCTCTATATTGCCTTTCTGTCCTGCGAGGTGGGTCGCCGATCGAGGTGACCGACTTTTTCTGCGGGGCTCTTACCTTCGCCTGTGCGGAGGGCCACAGAAGGGACCGTCTGCGCGGGCGCTCCTTTCTTCTATCTTCTTCTCTTTTCGTCCTTCATCTCTTCCCGCTCAAGCACAACGTTGTGGTTCCGGCTGTAAGCCAAGTAAATGCTCTTAAATCGCTATTGATTTTTTTTGTATCAGAAATAGCGGGACAATACCAATATAATAATTAGCAAATAAAATATTTTTATGACTTGTGATGAGTTTCTTGTCCCACGATCCATTTGCTATCCTCATCTGTTTATTCAAGGGGTCTCTAAATTGGTTATCTATGCTGCCTATTTGTCCCATTTTGTACAGTACCATCTCTACAAAATTTGTGGTTTCAAACGACAGGATTGGGAATTTCGGCTGAAACTATGAATGTCACTAGTGTGTTTGATGTATGCTCACTGACGGCTGCTGCCCTCAGAGGTATATTCTGGGCGCGCCTTTTCCCTGCCACATTATATTTGGGCCTCACAAACTCAAGGGTCCCAAGTGCCTTTTCCGCAGATGTTGCTGCTGGCCGCAGCTCCTGCTGGCAATATTCGTTTTGTAAATTTAGGTAGGTTCTCTACATTTTCCTTTCTGTTCCTCGAGGTGGGCTGTCGATCGAGACAGCCGATCTATCCCGTGGGACTCCTCTACTCTCTCTCGTGTGGAAGGCCTCGAATGAAGCCCTCCACTCGAGGGTCTTTTTCTATTCTTTGCGCCTTTTCCCGCCAGTAGTAGCGTACTGAGCCAAGTTGAGTTCTTCCGGCAGGAATGCCGAGATAAAATATTCCTTCTAATAAACTAATAATAAAAAAGAAATTCACTGTTGAATCGCCTGAGTTGTGGCTACGGTGGTAAAACTGATATATAACATAACTAACGACTGCTCTATTGATCCATTTCGATTCTCACTTCGTCTTCATGATGGATGCAGCTGGGATATTTTCTTAATAGCATATTTCTTCATTGCAGCTCTAGTCATTTTTGCAAATGAAGATATATTTTTGTCGTAGAACATCCCTAGATTAGCTACCTGTAGATGCTCCTGAGTCCTGACTCGTAGCTAACTTAGCCTAATCAAAACTCGTAGTCTACGGTGCACATGTCGACCGACATGAGTGACAGCGATGTCTCCGTTGTGTGTCCTGCTGTGGTGTACGCCTCCATGCTCTCTGAACTCGTCTCGTGTCCAGATATACAGGTAAATACTACGGTAATTCTTTTATTTTCATTATTAATGTTATTATCCTCATAGTGGTGTCGGTGGTGGGCATTCCACAGTTTCTCGAAAGTTGCATTATGTTTAAGTTTAACCAGGGTTGCGGAGTCGGAGTCGGAGCCGGAGTCGGAGGATTTGAGGCGGAGTCGGAGTCGGAGTCGGATTCTCACTTGCTCTAGGAGTCGGAGTCGGAATTTTTAGCCCGACTCCGACTCCGGAATTCCACTTATAAACAAATATCATTCAATTCTGAAT
>LQNS02278161.1:3064698-3084169 GCA_001587735.2 Parhyale hawaiensis
CCTGTGATATCCGTATCCCAAGCAGAGATGGTGGAAAAGCTGTGGCCACAAAATATTCTAATAGCTTCGCTGTAAGAGGAGCAAGATTGTTTAACAAAATGCCTCGGCATATTCGAAACGCCACTGTTATCAAAACTGTAGAGTTCAAAAATTTGCTGGATTCACATTTAAGAAAAATACCAGATAGACCAGCTGTCAGCGGTTACGTGCACTGTGGAGATAATTCGCTGCTGGCTCTCTCCTTGGTTGAAAACTGCGGCACCACAGAAGACACCCAGCAGAATGACTCCACACACGTAAGGTGATGTGAGCAACGTCACCTGGACTGCTTCCGAAGACTCTCAAGGTAACTCATGGTATTACCGCACAGTATCCATTAGTTATACTCTATCGCATTAATGACGCTATTTGTAAAAATTTTTTATTTTATACAAATCCACTGAAATGGATCTTTTTTTTTTTCAAATCCATTTCAGTTATAGGGTAACATGTCTAGTACCCGTCCACCATGCTAGTAGCCGTCCACTTAGCACTAAAAAATAGAATTTCCCGTGTGAAAATTTGCAATGCTAAAAAGCCGTACATAGGCGTAAATTGCAGGCTAAGCTGTGCCGCACCGTCCCGAAAGCGACGGGCGAAAAAAAAAAACTGGTTTTCACGTTTTTTGCTGAAAACGTGAAAAAATGTGAAAACCACCACCATTTTTTTTTTCGTCTGTCATTTTTAGGGATGGTGCGGCACTACTTAGCCTACAGTTTAGTTTAAGCCTATGCACGGCTTTCTAGCACTGCTAGTTCTCACACAGGAAGTATTTTTAGTTCCAAGTGGACGGCTACTAGACATGTTACACTACAGTGACAATCTGCAAACACTGCACACCTGCTGGACGGATGTTAGTTTTTTAAGGGTTAACAGATTAGCACGTTCTCGATACATTGCTACACATATGTACCTACACGTGTATTGCTGATGACCGTGTTAGTATACATACACTAATGCCAAGTGTAAGCAAATTATTTGTGCAAGATATTGCTAATGGGGAGTAGAATGATTTTTATCCCAACTTGCAGCATTTGGGACACCAGCTCAAGATTCAAATGCTACATTTATGGCATTATGTTCATAAATATATAGTAAAGGGGGTAAAAAGTTAACTACATTAGGGGTGAAAAATGAACACCCTCTCATGCAGATTTTTTTTACTGTAAGAGAGGGCGTCCATAATATGGGTAATGCATTTTTACCCCACTTTACTATACTTCAAGTTGAGTTAGGCTCATCAAATGCTGCAGTGAGAGAAGAATAGAAGTCATTCGCCATCATTGGAAATGCGTCAGTGAACTAGGAAGACCTTGCATGGTTTCAGTTACCTAAATTTGTGCAGCATTATTGTTGGCGCCACTCAAGAGGCACAGGTCGAGCCAAATGATGAAGTCTCCTAGTTTGCATATTCCATGTAGAAAAAAATATTTTGGTGACTGTCGTAGAATATCGGACCCGCCCCGCTAGTCTTGTTTCTTTCCATGTCCATTTAGGCTACTTCCTCCGTACTTAATCCTACTTCTTACAGCCTGTGTATTGTTCATGCTCTTCTTTCCTCGATTTTGTCTGTTCTCTTTATGCTCGGCGCTCCTCCGTGGTATTGTTTCTTCTTCTTACTCTTGACGCCCTGTATCTTGCATTCATTTCCACTTCAGAAGTATAGCCCTTACCTTGAGCTATATATTGTACTCTGCCAACGTATGGGCTGTCTTCCTTGTGCCAGCAATTAAGTTATGGACGTGCTTGATTTTCATGGAGTCATGTCATTTAGTTTGGACTGCAGAATCTATCACAAAGAATTTTCCATTCCATATCATACGGCACATATAATCACATTACAGAACAAGTCGCAAACATCTATCATTTCAAACTAATCTGTACCTTTTAGCTTGTTTCGCAGGTCTAGTAAACTTACCAGAGAAGTAGTGTATGAATATGCTATTTTCTTGCACCAACGTACCAAAGATAAGCCACCATTCAATCATGAACATTTAGCTTATCTGTCTACCTAGGTCCAAGTAGGAGCCAACTTAACGTACTTGCTATCTAATTCTCTGTTTCTGTGCTCGCAGAAAATGCGTCTTCTGCTGCGCCAGCACCACCTGCTATGGACTCCAAAAAGCAAGCTCCAGCGAAGAGTGAAGGCGGCACTCGGAGGGACCCCAGCAAAAGGAAAACTCCTCTTAAAAAAGCATCCCCGCCTGAAAAGGCTCCTGATTCCGTGGGCGTCGACGCCCTGCAAAAGGGCATTCACAAACTGAGCGTAAAAAACGGCAATGATAAAAAACCTCCCCTGAGCAGGACTCCTCCCCGGCCTGGTAACAGAGCCACCAGAGGATCTCCGAGTAAAAGCCGATCCCCGAGCGTCCGTTCGGGGTCAGTGGAGAAGTCCAGCCCTCGGACTTCTCCTGCTGCCAAAGCCAGCCCCCGGACTTCTCCCGCTGCCAAAGCCAGCCCCCGAACTTCCCCCGCTGCCAAATCCAAGTCTCGCACATCCCCCGCTGCGCAGTCCTCATCACCCTCGCCTTCTAAAGCAAAAAGAAAAGTCAATTCTAACGCTCCCAGTAGTGACCAAAAATCTTCGGATGTTAGTGAACCCAGTGGCAAAGTATGGAAATCGTAGCCTTAATGTACCGCCAATAGTCATTTGGGTAATCTACCTCTTACGCTTCTTGCTGAAACAAATTCTAGTGGAAGTTATCAACAGATTGCGTCAGCTGCAGCCAGCGACATGTTCCCTGCATGTGTATTGAACCGGAGGCGGTAATAGTGGACATTCTTGGGAGCCAGGGGTCTGGAACTGACTGGGCTCATGAGTCGGAGTTGGAATTGGCCAGATCCAATCAATAGTCGGACTTGGTCCTTCCGAGTCCGTTACTCTGTTTAATAGATACTCCATTTGGCCTTCATGATACAAGTGAACCTCTCATTAACGGATTAAGTTTGAAAATTTCCGTTGATGTGAAGTATTTAGTGAAGAGCGGTTAAAACCTTGCAAACGTAGCGGCCAATTGTTGAACTAAGGATACGGTCTGCAACACCTTGGAGTTTGAAAAACTTTGGTGCCGGCTGTCTAGTAAGTATTTTTTTTTTATTCAGATGAGTGACATTTCTCCGTTGTGTTACAAATAATTTTCACCAAGTTTTGACTCCGGCTGCGGAGTCGGATGTACAGACTCCAACTCCTGGATCCAGCCATGTCCCGACTCCGTGCCCCATAAACGTCCGACTCGGCAACTCTGCCCTTGTCCTCTTCACCCCAGTCTCCAGGACCAATTTTTCTCCAGAGCACGGATGGCGAGAGGACAGGGGCAGTAGGAGTGATGGCTCTTGGTGCTGGCCACTTGCCCAATTATTTGTACCACCAATTCCTCGAAAGTTCGCAATTCAACCGGTTGTGTTTTTAATATGCGAGATAAAGTAAGACAAACTTTCGTCTACCAGTGATATAACTCGAGTACGAATTATACTCATGTTCTGGATAGAATTGGTTATCGTATACCCTAAGTTGGTGTTGTGTACAGTCTACAAATGTCGATGTATGTGCAGTAACTACTTGTAGTTTTGGAAAAATGCGCTGAGAAAAATTTGTTGTGCAAGAAATGAATGCAGTGTTTTGTGTTTCTTTAGTCGTCGGCTGCAAAGAGTAAATGAAAAATAGTGACTGGGTGTGTCGTGGACCTCACTGTGCTTAGCGACCCGCTCCTGTTCAGCCCCCGCCTCACGGCTAATTCATCAAACTTCGATAAAATAACTCTTTTTAACATAGCGAACTGAAACAAAAAATAAAGTGATCGTCATGACTTACTGCATGCAGTTATTGGCAAGAAGTACGCCTTCATGAGCACTGACCATCCCAGTAGAAGGCAAAGTTCTTTTCAGATCACACTTGAGTTCTACAGTTCAGTAACTGTCGGCCACCAATAACTTGCAGCTGTAAATTTGTGTTTCTTGCTTATAAACACATTCTTCGCATCACTGAAACAGTTTGCTTTTGGAAACATTGTATTGAAGATTCATCTTTTAGCCGTAGAGGACCTGTTTCGCGTTTTGGGTGAGCTGTCTGTCAAGCATAAAGCTCGAAGAACAACCTTAAGTCAGCAGTTCTTTCCCTATTTCATTGTCAGCATTTGGAATAGACTATCTTCCGATGTTGTTTCTGCGGAGTCGGTCAACTCGTTTAAAAATAGTCTTGACATACCTACACTGGGAGAGATATCCTCCTCAGCTAAGAACTCCTCCTCCACGAGTCGCAAGCACTTAACGACCAAAGCTTCCCAGGCCATTTTATGCTGACTTCTCACTTCCACTCCATCTATATATTTAAGCTCCGCATATCAGCGACAATCGATCATGCTTGGGAGCATTCATGGCGGAGATTCTTCTCCCCCTCTGTTTTTATTTCTTTTTCTCTTTTTTCTCTTTCGTCTTCCGTTTCTTCTCCTCTCGTTTCCCCAATCCTCTATATCCTTCTAACATAATGGCAATAGCTCAAAGAGGCCGGGGTGTTAGTCCCGGTGTCTCGTTGGGAATGGGCCTCTTGGTTCGTCTACTGCCGCCTATCTAATCTAATCTAATAATCTCACTTAAAACAATAATGACCTACGGTACCTTTGAATTAAGGAATAACTAAAAAACAACTCAAGTCACTACTACTTCTACCATTAAATTTACTTAAGTGTAAGACCCCACTATCCCGTAACGTTGCGGTTCCGGCCATATAGCCGAGTAAATCCTCCACCTTAGATCGCTATTGATCGTCTCTGATTCGGAAATAGTGGGACAATACCAATATAATAATAATGTGACCCGGCGCCAGAGTGTAGAGCTGAACATCGCTCAACCGATCCAATTTGGGTCGTGAAATCCCCTCGATAATAACACTAATAATAGTATATAGGCCTACTTAAAAATTTATAGGTAACTTCCAAAAAATGGAACTGAACAGAAAGCTAAGAAGAAAAGGGGAAAATTTCATAGAAGAAAATCGATTTTATTTTCAATTTTGCATATATATAATTACAAAATATTAGCCAAATCGGTCGACTTTGTAAATTTACCCCCACCCCGGAGGGGGACTTTGCCCCCATATCGAGGTGTTCCAATGCGCCCAGGACCAAAATTTTGTGGCCACAAGTCTGTCCTCATCCAAGGATAATATATCACGAATAAAACAAAAATGTCACATTTTTTTTACCATTTTGGCGGCCCCCCTTAAATAGAGTACATAGGTAACAATAATTGCATATATTAAGCATCTGTGGATTTACCCTTGTTTGCCTCTTAACCGAATGTGGAATACTAGCCTACCCGGCCGTCTAAAGTGACGACAAAATTTTGCAGTTCTCAACAAGGAGAGAAAAGAAAAACATACGTTTGTAGGTAAATACACATTATGGAGCATTATATAATGTTGATAGCAATTGTACTAGGATTTTGCAGCAACATGGAAGCCCTAAATGACTGTGCTCGAGTGGCCTTCTTCTAGTGAGGTACTCTATCCCAGTTATCCTGGTAAGGTAATCTGATCCTCTTAATCTTTGTGAGATGATCTGATACCCTAAATCCTAGCACAGATAATCAGATTCCCTTAATCCCAACTTGCTTGAATTCTCAATTGTGAACGTTAGATTCACCGTTATGAATTGAGTTTCAGAGGTTAATAGTAAACCAATTACCCTTGAAACGACCAAACACTCAAACCTGCCCACAAGATTGAGCTTGAGTGTGATCGGTGTACCATTAACTTATGAAATTAAACCAGTGATCAATGTTATTGTGGAAGCTACAGGTACGGTACATAAAATGGGATTAGACAATTTCGCTGACACTGAACAAACTGAGCACTTCCTAGGTGTGCTGGACAATAAGCAGTTAGTCGTCTATTGGCGACACCTGCAGCCGGACTCGGTGGCTGGGTTGGTCAGTCGGATCGACAAAGTCAGACTACTGAGTACAGCCCGACTCCGACTCCTTGAATCTCGAAATGTCCGACTCTTAGCAACAGTAGATTCTATTTCTTAACGACATAGGCCTATTTTCACCAACTCCACCTCCTGGATCAAGATATAAGCAGTTTCCTATTCAGATTTCTGGTCCCCAAAGAAAATATGCTGACTCCGACTCTCCAACCCTGCTCTGTAATCTGCGCTTTAAGCCTTAGCCACGGTTTCCTTCGATGCTCACTTCCCTTCCTATGTTTGAGGTACGCCCGCTGAGGTTATTTTTGCTGTTACTACTTCATTTGCTGTTCCTGTGTATTATTTTATGATTTATATTTTTATGCTCATGGAACTTTGTGAACGTCCCGTTAGGGGAGGGCGTTTACTAGGTATATAATAGTTATAAAATAGAAGTAATTTGTCAACGGCATAAGAATTTACTAGAAATAGTGTAGTACTCCCGTCTCTCGCGTTTAACCCATTCCACTAAAATTATAATAATAGCACTCGCACCTCTCCCTCAATCCCTCCCGAATATTATTATGCAAATGCCACGTAGAGGAATTAGGAAAACAAGTGGCTAAAAAAACAAGAAGCAGTGAATCTTTTGTTTTTTGCTGGGGCCTCCGCCATTACGGGGTCCCAGGTAAAGAACGTGCGGACCGAGGTGCGAGGGAAGCCCTCACAGGGACCTCAAATCCAGTACTTCTTCCCCGATATGGCTAGATATGGCACTAGAAGAACTAATGAGAGAGTCTTGGCAGATGAGCTGCAGATCTGTAGTGAACAACAAGCTACTAGAAATTAAACCGCTGACGAAACCTTTCCCTGACTCCTCAAATCTCAATAAATTGTAGGAAGTATAAAATTGGCAGATTGCGTGCTGGGCGCACCCCCTCACTCACAGGCACTTACCTACAAGGGATGACCCACCTTTATGCGACTGTTGCAAACCCCCCCCCCCATAGCCGTCAAGCATATCCTCTCTGTATGTCCTCACTTCGATGCTCAAAAGCAGGTACATTTTGGTGTGCTTGCCACGCTGGAAATTATTCTTACTGGTAATAAAACATAATTTCGAGGCCCATTGTACTTCTTTGTTGCCGACATAAATGTAATTAATCATATATTTAAGGTATATAAAAAAGTAATATCCCGGTGAAAACAAACATAAAACTGCCAAAGCAATAACTAACTAGCTACTATCCGAACAACACTATACTGACTCCATCACGAAATGTAAAAGAGAACGAGACATCACCACCTTAGTTAACTTGATCTCTGTACGAACTTCTGGTTTCTGAAGATGGATCGCTGTTGTATCGTGCACCCATCCACTACGGCGGGAAAACCCTCAATATAATAATTAGGAAAACCGCGCAGTGTCCCTGCGCCATTCACAACAGCCGAAAATAGAAATCTGTTATAAAGATGATAAAGTAAGGGGCTAGGAAGGACGTGCGGGACACCAGCACCTGCAAAGAAACAGCCGACACGAGATTAAAAGAAAAAAAAGTCACTCCTCACCCCCTATTAGCTTACGAATCCCTGTTGGTTCGTTCAGTCAATCATTAGCAGTTAGTAATTTAATGTAAAATGGTCGCACGCTTGCAGAAGTATTTTTTCCGCAAGCACCTACTAGCTTTTTACTCTCTGAATGTGCTTAACCCTTGAACGAAAGTCATATATATCCCAGTCGTTAAGTGTGGGACTCATTTTACCCTTGTTTAGTATTCTAGAGTTAACTGAAATGTGTCTGCTTGCTAAAAATATCGAACTTACTACGAGATGTCTCTAGTTATTGTTTTGTTTATACGTATGGTTTCTAATCTTAGTTTCGTTAGAAGGTTAATCCAGTTTCATACCCGATTTTTTGTAAAAAAAAAAATTTATATGCTGTTTAAGTTGTGAGCTAAGCAAGGTAAAATGAGCTGACAGCTGCTCAGTTGACTGAAGTAAGTAAATAGGCGCATTTTTCTATGTGTACTATTACATGAAAGGAAGTAAATAGGTATTTCTATTTGTACCATGACACTTCTGACTTTCAGTCGCATGCTAGTATTGCGTTGCCCTCGGGGGTATATTCTGGCGGGCCCTTTCCCTGCCAGAAAATATTTGAGCCTCACGAACCTAAGAGTCCCAAGTGCCTTCTCCGCATGGGATGTTATAACTGGCCGCAGTTCCTGCTGAGAAGGTTAGTTTGTTAGGTTAGGTAGGTTGTCTATATTTCCTCTTCTGTTCCGCGAGGTGGGCCGCCGATCGAGGTGGCCGACCTTTTCCTGCGGGACTCCTACCTTCGCCCGTGTAGAGGGCAACAGATGGGGCAAGTCGCGCAGGCGTTTCTTTCTACTGTCCTCTTCTCTTTTCGTTTTTCGTCTCTTGCCCTTTACCGTCCGGCTGAGCGAATTCGTTCTGCCGAACCGTGTAGGGTTAGAGATGCACGTGCTTTATAAATTTGAGACACAGAACTCATTTATGTGAGTTCACCGTCACTCTCGACCTCCCGGCAGAAATGCCGAGATAAAATATTTTATCTTAAGCGCGATCCATCTGGAAATCGCTTCGCTAGCAAACTTTTTCTTACTAACCTTAAACCTCTTATCGTTTTTGGTCTCTTGCCCGGTGCCGCACGGCTGTGCAACTCATTCAACCGAGTCGTGAGACACAGAACTCACTTATGTGAGTTCGCCGTCACTTACGACCTTCCGACAGAAATGCTGAGATAAAATATTTGGCGCGATGCATCTTAGAATCGCTTCACTAGCAAATCTTCTCGCTAACCTTGAACCTTGTATTGCGTCACATTACCCAATATTTACTGTATATTGTCATTCACTCGACATCCCTTGCCACTACGCTCCTCATGATCGCCACCCACAACTACGCCTATAGGTCAGTAATGTGACTAATGTCCTCGGTGTCCCTCTCTCTGCTATCTCTGTGACTGAATTATTTTCGCCTAGCCCTTCCCGCACTACGCTATCGCAGTTACAGGCGGGGTACTGCGTGGCCCTCTCTTCCTAAAGGCATAAGATCGGGCTGGCGGTCTTCCCACTGTGTCCCCTCGGCCTTACGCAAAAGCAAACTGTCCGCCGTTTGTTTACTTGCCTCCCTCACCCCGGCGCATCTCTGGGGGATCCTCTTGGATTCTTCTAACTCTCTCTCGTCTCGCCCGTCCTTCGAGTATCTCCCGCCCCTGAAACCTCCTCCTGATGGGGACCGCGGTTCGGTGTAAACACAACCCCAAAAAATGTCAGTGTTCTGGAACAGAAACTCTTTACTGATTTGGTAGGATTGCAGTAAACTGGTCTAACTATAGGAATTATTGGTGATGAATAAAAACCCTAGTGTTATGCAGTAAGCGTTAAGCTGGGACCGTTATACTTACGATTAAGAGATCTCACGACGTATTTATAATAAAGGGTCTTTCAATAGGCACGCTTGAAATCTGAAAGGTTGTAGCGGCCATGCTGTTACTGGGTGGTCCCTCAATCACGATGTCATTTGTTCAGTAGTGTTTGGTAAGCCACGATGGAAGGTTACCCAGTTGAACACCGTGTGTATTTGCACACGGTGTTTTATTATCAAATTCAATGCTCCGTTCGAAAAACTCTCCGTGCTTTGCGTGATTTTTGACCTCGGCACAGACGTTCCGTTCCGAGGTTGAGCGATATAACGTCTTTGGACTACTGTCTTTATGACTGACTACCTTAAATCGCGCATCTATGCGAGCAAACCTGAAACAGTTGATGCCCTCAGAGTCAACATCGCAAACATCATCCAGGAAATTCAGCCATATATATGCTACAATGCAATTGAAAACTGGACTTCCGGATACATGCGCTCCTGTGCAGCCGCCGCGGACATTTGAATGAAGTCATAATTTATACTTAAAGCCATTTAATGCTCTTGCACATGGAAAATAAATTGGTGAAGATCTCACACACCACCTGTTTTATTTACATTTAAAAAAAAGTGTCCTTATTGAAATACCCTTTATAATTAGCCGACACATGTCCTCTTTATTATATTAAATTTGGCTCAAACTTTGTGTAATTTTCCCATATAGGTTCCCTTTAGTCCTAATCAGAGTTGGGGATATCTGCATTTCGTACCCCCCTGCCATAGAGTTGAGTTAGATAAGTTCGCCCATTCTATGTTACGAGGAGCAGCGCCCCCCAGGGGATTGCTAAAGTTACCTTTGCCATTATCTAGGCCTTCGGGACGTCTGCATTGCGTATTCATTTTGCTTTCTTCCATTTCCATACTCCTGCTTCGTTCTGTTCTAACTCTTCTTTCCCGACTTGCTCTTCACGTGCGCGATGATCCTGTGTGGGATCGCCCTTGTGCATTAGGGTGGAGCGTTTTTCTTATTTATTGATTGTCCATAGTGGCTAGTTCGGAAACGTTGCCAAATTGGGAGAAAAAAAATTGTGTTAAAAACAATTTTTCCTAGACGGTTTATCTTCTACCGCCCCCAGGCCCATGGAGTTGGTAAAAAGTGCTCTTGTGGCAGAAATTTTTTTTTTTGTTCACTAAACAGTAGCTACCCATCAGAGAAGTACGCAGGCAAAGTTTCAAGCTGCCAGCGCAACGCTAAGTGGGTAGAACAGTGGGATGAAGGGGTCCGGGCCGCACTATCGTAGTTAACGACGTTGCGCATGCAAGTAAGCTTTGCTGTGCGCGCCACCACTAAAATAAACCCTACCTAGGCTAACCTATCCTAACCTAACCTTACCTCCTTACATAACCTTCTAACCTAACCCAACCTTACCTAACGTTACGTTACCTAGCCTAATCAGCGATGCAGCGAGCAGGCACAGCACACGAACTTGAACGCCGCCCGTACATAACTTTCATAGCCAATGGCGAGTTTGTTGCTAGTGCGTCCGGGCCTCTCATTATTTCTACCTGTGAGCTTGAATATCCAGCGACAAACGGTATTTTCCGCAGCACTGATACCATCTACATGGATGTTTAATAAAAGTAGGGGCGGCTGTGGTCCCTATCTCCATGTAGATTGTAGCAGTGCTGCAGAAAATGCTATTTGACGCTAGATATTGAAGCTCACAGGCAGAATTTAATGAGAGGCCGGACCCCTTCATCCCCCTGTATATTCTTGGTCAATAAGGAATTTGTTCCTCCAATAACGCACATACTGACGGCATTTACGACGTTTACAACTCATAATCTGAGCTTTCTTCATTGACGGCACTTTCCTCGCTATCGCTGTAGGTTCACATCTATACCGTACCGTACATACAATACATCTTTTTGGCAGCTCTGCGGCGTTCTTAACGTACAAGGTGGCACAACATTTTCTAAGTTCAATGTACATCATATGTTCGTCACGGTGCCGGGTTCATGTGCTTTATTATGTAGCTCTACTTTTCTTACATTGTGTGTACTTGTTGCGTGGATTAAATTGGCTGTAGCTAGATCTAAAAAATATCGTAACCTTTTGTAACCGTGGGGCCTTCCTTTCTTTCTGGTAAGCTTTTTCCTATTCTTCCTTATTTTGGGAATTGGTATCCCCATGCCGGGCATTCCCAAATATTCTCAATGTCCTTCATGTCCCTTCTTGCTTTTTCCTTCGCTTTGAGTCACACGGTGTGTCGTGAGAAAAGAGGCTCTAGTTACGAAAATAGTAATGATAGTAGTGAGGGTAAATGTTATTGGCAAATGATACTTTGGGAAACCGAAAAATGTTATTGCTTTTCGTATTTCTCTTTGTAACAAACATTTGTTTGGGAGTTTATGTTTAAAATCTATGGTTGGAGCAGACAGTGTGTCCTGTTATTCATTGTTTATTGTTTTGGTACTAGAGGACGTCGTTCGGTACTCGACGACGTAATGCTAAAAAAAAAATTGTGCATCCCGTTCACCTCCTTTCAGTGAACACAGTCAATTCTATTCTTTCAGTTTTTTCTTTTTTGTCGAAGCTGTCTCACGGATGTATGTTGATGTTATTTTGTGCATTAAAGGAGATGTGAATTCCATTGTTGTGTGAGAATCCTATTGCTTTTTTAAATTTGTGGAAATCCTGCAGCTGTCGATCCGGAGCAGCGGTGCCGACACTCATGACCAGCTAATGCGCGCAGGCTGTAGCTTCTATCTGCCCCACTTGATAACACCGGTGGTGCTGAGATGGTTAAGTGCGCCTTTAGCATATCGCCTTTGCAGTCTTATGTTGCTCAATGAAGCTTTCCAGTTCACATGCTACTGTGATCTATTTCACGAACAAGCTCGTCATAGCCCTCTGGGATATATTCTGGTGGGCCCTTTCCCTCTCATAATATGTATGGGCCCTACGTACCCAGGGGTAAACCCGAGTACCTTTTCCGCAGATGTTATAGATGCCCGCAGTTCCTGCTGGCGAGGTTAGTTTTGTAGAGTTAGGTAGGTCCTTTATATTTCCCCTTCTGTTCCGCGAGGTGGGCCGCCGAATGGTTGTAAGCGACCCATCCCATGGGACTCCTATCTGCTCCCGTGTGGGGGCCACGGAAGGGACCCCCAGCACGAGTGTTCGTTTTCTTCTGACTTCTTCTCTTTTCGTTTTTCGTCTCTTCCCCTGTGCAGCATGGCTGAGCGATTACGTTCGGCCGAGCGGTGTAGGGTTAGAAATGCTCGCGCCTTATTTCCTGCCAGACATGATGCACCTGGCCGAAATTGTATTCAAAGAGGTCATCTGAGTTCGACTCAACTTCTAAACTATATTATATGAAATTGGATCGCTGCTATATAGTCTTTGTTTCTGATGCGGCGGGAAAACCCTCATTATTATAATAATACTGACAATAATAATAATAATAATCAGATTATGGCTGCCCACAGCTGCAGCACGATGTTAAGTGGCGAAACTAGCGCTGCTGTTTGAAATTGTGCCGTGTCAGTAGAAGACGCCTTTGATCTCGGGGCACTGGATATCGCTGAAGCCGTGTGCAAACGCCATCGTCTCTTGATTCCACGTTCCTATCAACGTACTCTACGTCCCTTCTTTCGTCCTTTTTGAGATCTCGCCTTAAGGGGTATGTTTCGGCGGGCCTTTTTCTGGTCAGAATATACAACATATATATATATGGGCATTACTCACCCAACAACTAGCCTGAGTGTTGTTTCAGCTGGAGATGTTGCAGCTGGCTGCCGTTTCTGCTGACGAGGTTAGTTTTGTAAAGTTAGGTAGGCTCCCTATTCTTCTCCTTCTGTACCGCGAGGTGGATCGCCGAATGATGGTAAGCGACTCATCCCGTGGGACTCCTATCTGCTCCCGTGTGGGGGCTTCAGAAGGGGCCCTCCGCACGTGTGTAGCTTTCTTCTCTTTTCATTTTTCGTCTCCTACCCTGTGCCGCGAGGCTGAGCGAACTCGTTCAGCCAAGCCGCGTTCTGTTAGAGATGCTCGCCCTTTATTTCCTGTCAGAAGTGTTGCACCTGACAAAATGTGAGACTCAAAACACACGTAAGTGCGCCGTCTCTCCAGCTTTCAGCAGAAATGCTAAGACAAAATATTCAACCTGTAAAACGGGACTAGCTTTACGTCCTAGCGGCGCACGAGCCTGTGTTCAGCCACAGGAATACTTTGGCGCGATATAGACATTGTGTCCCTGATGCGCTAGTAAAGTTCCTACTGCATACTACTACTCTGTGCGATCGCCTCTGTAGTGGAAACTGAAGCTAATGCCCCCTGCCAATGCGAGTCGACATACGGGATCGTTTCTCCTTACTCATCCGTTACTGTCGCTACGGGGCACAACTTCGGCTTGGCCAGATTTCGACTGTCCAGTATGGCTTAAAATCTAAGCTGCCATTTCAAAAATTCTGCTACGACAATTACATAAAAGTGCCAACTGCGCAGTATGGAATATCTCTCTTAATTTCGAGTGAGTTTTAGCTTGCAATAACTTGCATTTTATTGCGATGTTCAAACACGTTAAGATGTAATCACGCTCACCGAAACTTTCGTTCCAGGAAGGTAAAACGTTCTTGATTTTCGGCTCTCGTGTGCAGCAGACTATAAACTACTCTTTTTAACTAAGTAACTGGGGATGTTATACGCCAGCAACAGCTGTCGACACACCACCAGCTGGCTCTGCCTCAGATAAGGTACCACGCGGTATCTTTGTAGCATAAGGGCATCCATTACAGTGCCCTCTATCTATATACTGGACTTCCATTAAGTACATCGATAAAGCTGTTAGGGCATATTAGGTACTACAGTGCAATAGAGTGTGACTTTCGTAACGTTGACAGAGATACTGTGGCGTTACGAGTGGAATACCGCTTTTGGAAAGATAGGCTCTACAGCATACCCAGGGAGTAATGGCCTATTATTACTCCTTAAGCATGTTTGTTCTGTGCACTATATATACTACCAAGGTGTATACTATTTATGTGTACTGCACAATTCGGAACAAATGGCACTGTGTACCGTCTACGCATGGTTGAATATCGTTACGTAGTGTAGCCATGCGTCTACGTTTCTGGACTTCCTCTGTTCGGAAGGTCTCCGTCTCTGGAACTTTGTTTTGGGACTCTCTGTTTGAGAAGTTCTACGGTAGCGGTAATCGTTTATCGTTTCAAAATCATGCGATGCGTAAGCAAGGATTCAATTTCTTCAAATATCAAGGAACGAACTACTAATGTGAAAACAGACGCTCGGGATTAAGCCAGCACCAAGCACGTTCCAATTCGAAGCTTACTTTTTGAGCGTGTGGTGAAAAATCTGCTGCAATTATTAGTGGAGTCGAGGAAGGAGTGGCCCCAGATGCAGAGTAAGAGACTAGGCATGCGCTCATGTTTAGGTGGGACCGTGGGACTGAGTACCCGACCCGAGGAAGGAAAGAGCTTAACAGGAGGACTCACGAGAAACTAGCATCGAAAAGTGATGTCATCAATGACGTCCCATCGACGAACGGTACTAATGAGCAGCCGATTAGTTTTCAATTAATTTCACAACAAAAATCATCGTCAATTGCAAATTTCATCCTTAGATCACATAAATAAAGAGATCATATACTGATTGAACAATTATTGAAAGGGAATTGCAGTGGAGGCTGGTAGTAACTTTGACAGCACCAGAAGCCAGATCTGGGCTGATATAGGCCCTGATTCAAAATTTTCTTTGAAGTGAGGCCTTATTTACGCTTCATCTTCAGTGCACTGTGCTCTTCACAAAACATATTTGAACGTATCACCGTATTTTTTAGACTTAATTCATTCAATCTCTCACTCCTGATTGGCTAGCTGCTGGAGCTGCACACATGCACAAAATACGGTAAAATGGTTGCCGTGAAGTGCCGAACGTTTGAGCAATAACGGTTCCTATTGTTTCTCTCGCATCAAAAATAAAACACTACTTATATTTTTGGTTGGGATTTAAAGTCCAAGCTACGAATACCGTGAGATCAGACCCTCAAATACTTCGACTTGTCGCAGTGTCGTCACTCGCCAACATGCGGTCACGGCTAAGTTCTGTTTTAGCTCCATGGTGTCCTCCCGCTACACTCTATGCTTCCTGGAGTACGTACCCTGTACGGAGGGATACAGGAATAGCAGTAGGAGAAATAATTGCGCTAAGCACATGGGAGCAATTTCAGAAACATAATACTAAGTAAAACCCCCTGAATAGATATAAATTTTGAGTCTTTGGACCTTGGGAAATCGTATTTCTACTGTTAAGTTTTAATTCAGGATAATTTGAGAATATTAGACTCATAAATGAAATTCGAGGCCTCTCGTTAGGAGTAATCTATTATTTTCTTAGAGGTTGCAACTCTGTAAGTGTTCTCCTATTACTGCCAGTATTTTGAGGACGACGAACATTATGATATCTTGAACGAATTTCGACGTTAACAAGACATAATTGAGCGTCTCCGTAAAGCAATAAGCAAGCGGAGCAAAAATTTTCATATCACCCATTAGAAATATTTGAAAAGTCAAGAGAATAGAATAGAGCGGCACAAAATGAATGGGAGTAGATTGAAAATATTTATTCGTGAGCTTCTGGTATTATAATTATTTGCGGTGACAAATTCTGTAGCATACAGAGTACTTCACATTATATTATAAGCAATCGATAGAAAAACTTAGCGAGAAAGATGAATTTTGAAGGGCTTTATTCAGCTGTGCATACAAGCCATCTTTACAGACCTTTACCAATAATAATCGTTAGCTGCAGCGCCGCTGATCGGATCGGCTGCTTCCCGGTCTGTCGGCATGACTTGCAGTTCCGCACTCCGCTGCTTCCGCAAAATAATTCAGTTGAACTGGTGCCGGACTGAGAGGTGGTGCGTGCGTCTTTCGAGCTCCGTATTACCAAAGAGGCCTTCAATGTAAGTTTTGAGCAGCGGATAACTTGTGGGGTGTTTGTTCGCCTGAATTGTGTTTGTCATTCCTGTATTTTTTATACTGAGTTTGTATATATGAGACGTTACGTCGAAGAATCTGTAAGAATTGACGTTCCCAACATCGCGGATGGTCCGCAAATTGTAGTTTGCGCGACTTTTTCGATATGTACATTTCGGCATTATACTGATGGAAACCAATATCTACTATTTACCTCCCTAATGACTCGGAGAACAACTTCTTCATCTTTCATAAGTTTTCTGTAGCGTGAAGTTTGAGAGTCCCCGTCTTCCTGACCCGCTTATTCGCAATTCTATGCCGAGGAGCTGAGGAGCATGTTTACTGCTTCTGTATTTAATTGTAACTTTGCACATACATTTCTTTTTTTGCTGTTGATGCGCCCTATATATCTTTAACTCTCGGACGCGCGAAGTATGCCCTTATATTTCCTATGAACAGTATCAATAATAAATATCATGTTAGAAAATAGACTCGTTATGAAGTAAATCGTTTCTCATACGAATAAAATAGCACTATTATTGCTATGCAGAAAAATGAACGCTTGAAGTAAGCTATTCCTCGTAAGGATAACACTACGGTATTAAATACCGTGTACGAAAATGATAGATTCATAGTAAACACTTTTTCGTAAATATAACACTATAATACCGCGATAGCAGCAGCCTAGAGTGCTGAACTCATGACACTGAACATAATAGCAACCTAGAAGGTTCGAACGCCAACCCAGGCAGACGAGCTCTTGCTGCGCTGACGCATCATTTGACATAAGCACAACTGTCGTGAGAGTAGGCCTACTTACGACTTACCCTTTCCAGAAACAGGGAGGATAGAGGGGGGCACGGGTCATTGCATAAGAGCCTTCAGTCGATTGCACCCTACCTATTGCCGATCTGAGATTGACTGCAGCCGTGCACTCATATAAGGCCGGCAGGCTTTTATCTGCAGCCCGAACTAGTGCGTTTGGGTGTTCAGTAAGGGGTGTGGTGATATTGACTATGCCTTCACCGTCCTGAAACAAGGAGAGAATTAGCTGATATTGCGTGCACCCTGCCTACCGATCGAAGCCCTGTCCCTGGTGCCGACCCACATGTTTCAGCACGCACTGGTTACGGGACCGTACAGACTACAGAAAAAGTTGAAGCCCGATACGGAATCGTTAAATGATTCAAAAGAAGCTTATAGCAACATGAGTGTCATTTCATGTGTTGGGGGCGTGTTCGAATCGCTCCTTTTATCAAGATAACCATATCTGATTAGGCTAGCCCAGACTTCACATCAAACGTCGACCAATTTCATTTGCTGTATGACGTTGCTAGACAATCACTCTGGATTAAAATTGCGGGTAAATTGAATCTAAACGAATTTTTATTGGGTTCAAGTTGGTGGATGGAATTCGTTCAGTAATATTCTGACGACCTACGGTACAGACGATGGGTAAATGACTAGGTATATTGAAATGAAGTCAAGTTGACTTTATTCCGAGATTACGTCAAAGTCGGGACCAGAGGGCAATAATCCCTATCAGAATTTTTGGGCCGTCCCAGAAGGAAAAGGCGTAAATATTCTTCTGCATGGTGCGGGCCGCAATTCTATTACGGATGGAATGCGGCACGCCCCGCCCTCAAAAGACTGACTCATGCCCAGTAAAATATTTATCGTATGTAGTCGATAGAAACTCATCTTTCTTTTCCTAATATTAGCCGGTTAGAATTGAATAACTTATAGAACTTAAGTTTAACCTTGTTGGTCGCAAAGAAAACCCTATCTCCGCTTCTGAACATAAATTCGTTCATCACTGCCTGCGAAGGCATGTCAAAGCATTAGGACCGATTAACAGAAGGGTAGCCGTGCCGAAGACCAGTACTGTATGTAGTAGCACCAGGAGGGGGATGGGCTTCAACCCCCATTGATGGGCCAAGCCCAAAATATTGCTACTATGTAACCAACAGACATGTATCTCATAGCAATATAAGCCCCTCCACGTTTTACTGCAGCCTCCTCTCAACTCCCCATTGCAAGTATCCTGGCGTCGCTACTGCCGAATAATTATAAACATTGATGTACTCAAAAAATTTAGTCTTCAGGAAAGAATCGGCGTAGCAGTTGGAGGGGAATTTATATAGGTATTGCCGGAGCCTAACTACACAGTCGCACGCTCAACTTGATGAGCAAGTGTGCAGCTCACACGTGTTTCTTCCCGTTGAATGGTGGAAGTCCGCAGCATAGATACGGTCCTATGAACGACGTGCTTGCGGAAGTTCCAGTCATCAGGTTGAGCGTGCACTTGTGTTGTATGGCCCCTGAATTAGTGTTTAATTTATGATAACGTATATGATTACCTTTTAGAGATAGAGTGAAATATAGTGTCATGAATTATTACCATCACATTATAATATCACAACGGATGTGGGCGAGTCCAAATCGCCCGACATGAAATGAGTAGGTAGTAATTCTGTGCAAAATAAGAAAATGAGTCCTTCGCGCAATATGCCAGTTTTGTAGAAAAAAAAATATACTGGCATGTAATGCTGGTGGCTGTGTAAGACATCACAACATTTGTCAGTGCATCACAACATTTGTCAGTGCATTACAACATTTGTCAGAGCATCTCAACATTTGTCAGTGCATCACAACATTTGTCAGTGCATCACAACATTTGTCAGTGCATTACAACATTTGTCAGAGCATCTCAACATTTGTCAGTGCATCACAACATTTGTTAGTGCATCACCACATTCGTCAGTGCATCACAACATTCGTCAGTGCATCACAACATTCGTCAGTGCATCACAACATTCGTCAGTGCATCACAACATTCGTCAGTGCATCACAACATTTGTCAGTGCATCACAACATTTGTCAGTGCATCACAACATTTGTCAGTGCATCACAACATTTGTCAGTGCATCACAACATTTGTCAGTGCATCACAACATTTGTTAGTGCATCACCACATTCGTCAGTGCATCACCACATTCGTCAGTGCATCACCACATTCGTCAGTGCATCACAACATTTGTCAGTGCATCACAACATTCGTCAGTGCATCACAACATTTGTCAGTGCATCACAACATTTGTCAGTGCATCACAACATTCGTCAGTGCATCACAACATTTGTCAGTG